>CAOLHI010005121.1:0-83725 GCA_948474755.1 Ctenosaura bakeri
CAAAGCAGAGTAGAGTGGTACCAGTACCTCCCTCGATCTAGACACCATACTCCTATTGATGCAGCTGAGAATTGCATTGGCTTTCTTGGCTGCCGCATCACACTGCTGACTCATGTTCAGCTTGTGGTCTATGAAGACTCCTAGATCCCTTTCACACGTACTGCTATCCAGCCACGTGTCCCCCATCCTATATTTCTGTATTCCATTTTTTCTCACTAAGTGTAGGACCTTACACTTCTCTCTGTTGAATTTCATTTTGTTCGCCTTGGCCCAGCTCTCCAATCTATCCAGGTCATTTTGAATTTGCCAACATAAGAACATTAGTGAGAAATGTTCCACCCTTGCCTGTGTTGCTGGTTTTCTACTTGCAGGAAGATCCCCCATCATCACTAAACTAAAAGAGGCCCTCAATAGTTTGTACTCAGTTAACTCAGCAAGAGGGAAAGGAGGGGAGAGGGCAGGGTCTTGCCCTTCTTAGCAGGCTCATGTATCAGCAAACTGTTGCAGTATCTTTTCACTTGTGGGTTCTTCTTCATTAATAACTTGCGTCATCTTGAGCATCTGATGTTACCTAGCCACATGTGTCTCAGCTGAATCTGTGAAATGTTGGAGGATATGTTTTATTATCTCAGAAATCTTTGACTTTACTCCTTCTTCATTGTCTTGAATGAAGAGACAAGATCATAACTGGGGTCATTTCTGCACAACAGGGTTATAGTGCTATTATTCCACTTTCAACATCATGTGGAATCCTGGGGTTTGTAGAGTCCACAGGTTGTTGAAAGTGGAATAATAGCACTATAACAGTGTAATGCAGAAAGGCCCTGGGATGCAGGATGGGGGGATAGAATTATTTGATGTCCTTTGCTTGTTCTCCATCATAGGTGGAGATTGGGAATAACAGTGATTAATTTGGTTCCAACCCTTCCACATCAATATGTGTGCCAGCCACATCCCCACTCATTACACATACAGCTGATATATGTATGTATGGCTCATGTCCACATAAAGGGAAATCCTACACCAATTAGCATGGGAGACAACAGTGGCAGGGGTGGAGAACAGGCCAGAGCTGAGATTCTGTGACTCTAACACGCACTAAAGCATTGCAAGATCAGATTGGAAGAAGTGAATTCAAAAATGAAGTATAGTGTAATGAGGTACTTTTCTCCTTGCCTGACCTGAATCTACTGGCAATTTCATTAGAACAGAATTTTATGATTATAAGAAAGGAAGAAACAGGTCTCCTATAAAAACTCCATTTTTCCTATTTATAATTTTTCCCCCTATTATCTTTTGTCACAATTTCTATCATTTCTCCTTTGGGCTAAATTATTACTTCTTATATGTATCTTTTTGTTCTTAGAAGAAGGTCGGAGCCCTGAACACGTTGTCCTCCTATCTGTATTTTCCTCATAACAAGCCTGGGGGAATGTTAGGCTGAGAGATTGTATTGCCCCTTGGTCTGAGGTCACCCAGTGTGCTTTGTAGCTGCGTGGGGATGTGAACCTGGGTTTCCCCTGCAGTCTAGTCCAACTCACTATCACTATAAAAGGGGCCCCCAACATTTCAGCTTTTCCTTAGACAAAAGTGTTCCAAGTCTTTGAACATTTTAGTTGCCTTTAAGCACTTGACAATGTCCTTTTTGTAATGTAAAATCAGAACTTCACACATTGTTCTAAATGCAGCAATGCCACACAGATTTATATAATAGCATTGCACATGCTAGTTGTCAATGCTAGAGTAAATGAGCTAAATTTGTATTTTCTGTACCTGCTGTTCTAGATAGAATATTTGTGAACTGAAATGCATTTTGTCCTCTCAGTTGTCATATATGATGGACAGTTCTGGAGGAAGTGATATTCATTCTTGGAAATGGCATGGTATTTTTTTTTTTTAAGTCCTTCTGCCCAGTTAAATAGTCACTGAATTCTTTCAGTAGGTTTCACATCTGCAACTATAATAATTTTTAAGAGGGGAAGGAAAAGTGTGATTCTTCATTTTTTAAAAACATAAAAACTTCAGTATTCCTTGGACTTCTGGGAAACCTCATTTTGCCTACCTATCATGAGCGCAAAATGTATTTGTCCAAACTGGACTTAATTCCCAGCTTCTACAGTTATCTGCCAATAAAATCTCCTTTCAGCTCTGGGCCAGCAACCATAGGACAGGATATCACTTCTCAATGAAGATCAGTTGCGGAACCAGTCATGTAATGCTCTTCGCAGCATTTATCAAACAAGTGGAAATATTCAGTTCTGTAAAACAGATTAATGCTCAGAAAAGCTGGTAAAAATGGGAACTTTGGAAGTTGTTGTCCAAATGGTAATTTTTCCAAACTCTGAAACATATTGGCAGTGGTTGTAACTGATAGAACTTTCATGCTGTGTGTTGTTTCTGTCAAGAGCCAGCATGATGTAGTTTGAGTATTGGACAAGGACTCTAGGAAACCAAGGTTCAAATCCCCACTTGGCCATGGAAGCCCACTGGGTGACTTTGGGCAAGTAACACTCTCTCATCCTTAGGGGCAGGCAATGGAAAAACCCCATCTGAACAAATTTTACCAGATGATAGATTCACTTTAGGGCTGCCATAAGTTAAAAGCAACTGGAAGGCACAAAACAACAACTTATTTCTGTCCATATTTATAAAAAATGAGGCTGCTTGTTGTTATGTGCCTTCATGTTCCAACTTACAGTCACCCTAACATGAAACTATCATGGAATTTTCTTGGCAAGATTTCTTCAGAAGTAGGCTGAGGGCCTTTCTGTACTACTCTGTTATAGTGCTGTTATTCCACTTTCAACATCCTATGGAATCCTGGGGTTTGCAGTTTAAGGAGGGTCCTTTAGATTTCTCAGCCAGAGAGCTCTTTGTCCTCAGTAAACTACAAACCCCAGAGGTCCACAGGATGTTGATAGTGGAATAATAGCACTATAACAGTGTAGGGCAGAAAAGCCCTCAGTCTTCAAGAGCTCATGCTACCAACTTCTTTCTCTCAGTTAGTTTCAAAGGTTCTACAGGATCTGTGGCAGGATCAAAATTCAAAATGACCTTGACAGATTGGAGAGCTGGGCCAAAGCTAGCAAAATGAATTTCAACAGAGAGAAATGTAAGGTCCAGCTCTTAGGCAGAAAAAATGGAATGTACAAATATAGGATGGGGATGCATGGCTGGATAACAGTACGTGTGAAAAGGATCTAGGAATCTTGATCGATCACAAGCTGAACATGAGTCAGCAGTGTGATGAGGCAGCTAAGAAAGTCAACACGATTCTTGGTTGCATCAATATGAGTATGGTGACTAGATCAAGGGAGGTAATGGTACCACTCTATTCTGCTTTGGTTAGACCTCATCTGGAATACTGTGTCTAGTTCCGGGCACCTCAATTCAAGAAGGATGTCAACAAGCTGGAGCATGTCCAGAGGAGGGCGACCAAAATGGTGAAGGGTCTGGAAGCCATGCCCTATGAGGAACAGATTAGGGAGCTGGGTATGTTTAGTCTGCAGAAGAGAAGGTTAAGAGGGGACATGATAGCCATGTTTAAATATTTGAAGGGATGCCATGTAGAGGAAGGAGAGGGCTTGTTTTCTGCTGCTCCAGAAACTAGGACAAAGAACAATGGATTCAAACTACGGGAAAAGAGATTCCACCTGAACCTCAGGAAGAACTTCCTGACAGTCAGGGCTGTCCAGCAGTGGAATCTGCTGCCTCGGAGTGCAGTAGAGTCTCCTTCCTTGGAGGTTTTTAAGCAGAGGCTAGATGGCCATCTGTCGGGAATGCTTTGATGTGTGTTCCTGCATGGCAGGGGGTTGGACTGGATGGCCCCGTGGTCTCTTCCAATTCTATGATTCTATTCTATGCTTCTACTGATCCAGACTAACATGGTTATGTTTCTGAATTCTTCAAAGGTGGTTTGCCTTTGCCTTCTTCCTTGAGGCTCCAGGTACACATCATATATATAGAAGAGCTATGATGGTGTAGTGAGTTGAGTATTGGACTATGACCCTGGAGACAATTTCCTCTCTCAGCCATGGAAACCCACTGGATGACCATGGGTGCATCACACACTCTCAGTCCCCAAAAAACCCTGTGATAGATTTGCCTTAGAGTTGCCATAAGTTGGAAATATATATATGTGTGTGTGTGTGTGTGATTTGTTGTTGTTGTTGTTGTTGTTGTTTGCCTTCAAGTCATTGCTGACTACGGGCAACTCTATGGCAAATCTATCATGAGGTTTTCTTGACAATATTTGTTCTGAGGGATTGCCTTTGCCTTTGTCTGAGGCTGAGAGAGTATGACTTTCCCAAGATCGCCCAGTGGAATTCCATGGCTGAGCAGGGGTCTGAAATCCTGTTCTCCAAAGTTGTAGTCTGCCTCTCATACCATTACACCATCATGGCTTTCTCTCTCTCTCTCTCTCTCTCTCTCTCATACACACAAACACTCCTATAATATTTTTCCAAAGCTTATTTCTTTTTCTGAACACACACTTATTAATTTGTCTGTTAATGTGAGTTAATGCTAGAAGTCATTTCTCTGGAAGCATCCAGTGTGTGCATATAGTTTTTCTTAAACTGTGGAAATGGCTTTGCCACAGATACCCTGATCAGTTCCCTCAATACAGAACTAAACACTCAGCTTACCAGTGTTAACACCTCAAGTGAATACAAAATGATGACAATTGGCCAAGCTTTCAGGGCATCCTTGTCATGTTAATCTCAGTATTTACAGTACAGCTAACTGACACAGTCAGCAGTCTCATCAAGTAACTGGTATTTTAAATGCTGCTTTTTACAAGTCAATAAAAAAGTGGTGTCAGGGCCAGCCATTTCCTTCGCTGATCATTGCCTGACAGCTTTGTGTTGTTCTACCACCCAGCCTCCACTTTCACTGGAGTAAAACAACCTCGCATATCCCTTTCAAAAAGGAAGTCATTCATCCCATAATTGCCCTGGCCCCAAATAAACCATGAGCTACAATAAAGGCAATCTGTCCCATGTTAGTTGGAAGCTTAACCAGATGCCTTGAGCTTCTGCTGCATATTCAGCCAAAGTATGGACAGAATTATTCGCTTTTGAACTTAGATTTATTTATATTAGGAGAGGGGAAAAGGCAGAGTCGAGGGGGGACACTTTTCTCCTGACCTGAACTGAGCAAACAGAACTGAATATAGGGCTACTTTGTTCCAAGTTTTGGGGTCAGTAGGATAGTCAGAAAGAAAGTGAGATATATGAAAAATTTAGGAAACTAACGTAATTGAAGGCAGATGGTATTCGCCTTCAGAAGCAGATATTATTATTATTATTATATTATTATTATTATTATTATTATTATTATTATTATTATTATTATTATTATTATTATTATTATTTTCTGTAGCATGTAGTTTTCCACATCGATTCATAAAGGTTAAGGCTCTGAAGTGCTATTTGGAAAACCTGTAGAGCTGCGTGAACTTTTCCAAACCTCTCTGTATGTCTATGTGCCTACAGCTTATAGTGACCTCATAGATTTCATGGAGGTTTCTTAGGTAAGGAATTACTCAGAGGTAGTTTTGCCAGTTCTTTCCTCTAAATGAAATACAGCCTACAGCACCTGATATTTATTGGCAGTCTCCCATCCAAGTAGTAACCAGGAATGATCCTGCTTAGCTTCCATGATCAGACAGGCTCCAGTGCCAATAGCATATTTAGGGCACAAAATATTTGTCAATTGATTCTAAAGTACACTCAAGACCCCCTGTTTAATGGTGGTGATACTGGAGTGATTACTGAGATAGCATGACACCCCACACAGAACTGCCATATTATCCAATTGTGAACTTCTTCATTTTTTTCCAGATTTCTCTAGTGGAAAAGCAGGGAGGGAGAAGGAATTCCCTTAGGCCACTTCATCTCAAGAAAGTGCTTTGGAGAAACACAACTTCTCAAAGTTTTTCCCATCTCACTACAAGCAGCAGTGGCCCTAGGAATATCTGCTGTCCTTTACATCTCACCTATTTTAAAGAGTTATAGACAAGTGGTTGTTGTAGTTGTTGTTGTGTGCCTTAAATTGTTTACAACTTATGGTGACACTAAGGCCATTTCCACACTACACTGTTGATAGTGCTATTATTTCACTGTCAACATCCTGTGGAATCCTGGGATTTGCAGTTCAGGGAGGGGCATTTAGAATTCTCAGCCAGATTGCTCTTTGGCCTTAGTAAACTACAAACTCCAGAATTCCACAGGATGTTGAAAGTGGGATAATAGCACTATAACAGTGTAGTGCAGAAATGGCCTAAGACAAACTTACCATGGGGTTTTATTGGCATGAATTGTTCAGAGGAGTTTGCCAATTGACTTCTTTTGAGGTTGAGACAGCATGCCTTACCCAAGATCACCATCACTATAGCTGAGTGAGAATTTGAACCTGGACTCTCAAGAATCCTAGTCCAACAGTCAAACCAGTATGCCATGCCGGCTCTCTACCGAACAAGGGGTAAAGTAGATTTTTTTAAAAAAAAATTCTGTACAGAAGTCAATGATGAGATGTATTTATTTGCTTATAAATGTACCATAATGTATATTCAGTCTTTTCTTATGGATACAAAGGCATTTTGAACGCATTAAAACAAACAGAACCATGTTAAAAATGCTCAATACTCACAGCAGATAAAATTACAATTGGATGTCTGGAGGCATATCCAAATGAGTTTTTGTTTTAATTGTACTATTGTCCTGACTCAGATTGTGACATTTAAAGCTCAAGTGGATCCTCTTCCATTTCTATCCTTCCAATGTTTTCCCACAGCTGATCTTATCTAATTTTGGAAAACACACACACACACACACACACACACACTTATTTAGGCATGGAAAATGGAATAACTGTCTTTTGTTGTGAGCAATAATTCAAGAAGGCCTTTCTCTGGAGGCACCCAAAGGGTTTAAAATGCTAAAGGTTGCAAACTTGTTTTAAAAGGCCAAGTGAATAAAAACATTTCTTGTCTGATGCCCCCAAAAGCAGCAGAATGGATATTAAGTGTACCATAGATGACATCCCATAGCTGAGGTGTCACCATCGAAAAGGTTTTCACCCTTGTAGATGTGAACCTCATCTTCAGTGCTCATAGGACCTGGAAAAGGGCATGGACCCTCCTGTCTTAGCATACATAAAAGCTGGTAGGGGGAGAGAGCCCCCTTTCAGGTTCCAGCCAGAATCAAGCAGACTGAAAATATTTAGTATTTCAGTTCTTCATGCTAAAAGTGAAAGGAATAGGTTTTGCTTTTAACATAGTTTAATTTTTATGTTGACAAGAACTAGCTTTAGTCTCTTTAAGCTTGGCTTTTACTAATAGTTGAAAGCAGGACCACACCATGCTGAATCCAAGATCAAAAACTTTCAGCTTGGTTGGTACAGTTACATAGGCACGTCACATAGCTAGCCATTGCAGTATGAACCAAAACCTGAGTGTCTGAGGTAGAGCTTAATGCTGGAGAAACAGCCCTCCATACAAAGGCTTAAGAATTAAGATATTTACATGCTGGTGCTTACTGTCAATTTGTTTCCAAGTACAGCTCCAAATATTTTCCTTACTTACTTAGGTAACGTACCGTACTTCTGTACTGCCCCATAACCAAAATTCTATGTATAGCTGACAGATGGGAAGTTTGAAACCATAAACAGAAGGATCATATTTTTGTGATTACCATTAACATCCTTAACATCTCGATTCCACAACTGCCGGCTCATTAAAAGCCACTGAAGAAGCCTTTTTCCTGTGCTGCATTTATCATAGAGGCATGGTTGGTTGTGAACAGAAATAGGGCCTTTTCACTAGCTGCACTGATATTTTGAAAGCATCTTGGCTCATGGATTTCAATTGGGTCTCTCTTTAGTTTTTTTTTCATCAGTTAATGCAGACTTGGGCCTGCCAAGTTGATGGTTTTTATCTTAATATTTTATTTTCCTAGGCCTACCTCTCCTAAGTGTAAATCTTATTGGCATTATAGATTTATGTTTTGATTTCTAATGATTTAAAATGGTTGTGTGAGCCTGCCAGAGATTTGAGATTTGAGGATGTCCTGTTGGGTGTCCCAGCACCTCATGAAATTATATTGGTGGGTACATGAAAGACGGCTTCCACAGTAGGAGCACCTAAACTGTGGAATTCTGTACCCATAGAAGTTAGGCTGCCCCCAACTCTTTTAAGCAGTGCTGTTTTTTCCATGGCATTCGGTGTTTGAAATTGCTATTTTAACTGTTTTGAAACTGGGTTCTAGGATTGTTTTTGGACAGCTTGTAGAAGCTTTTAAAGAGTGCTTTAATGTGTTTTAAAAATGTTTTTTTATCTTTGTACTGCTTTAATTAATTTTCATTTGTTCATTGCCTTAGGGGCCCTTGTGGGATGGGAGGCGATGCAGAAACACAATAGATAGATAGATAGATAGATAGATAGATAGATAGATAGATAGATAGATAGATTCAAAGCTACTTTGAGTAATTCCTATAAATAGGGCATAGATCCTTATGTGTAAATGATATATACACATGCATACACACATACACATATGAAGGAGGTGACATAATAGCGGCCTTGATTTCTGAATTGAAAGTGTCCATCGTCAACTTTCAACAGCTCTAATTCTCTCCAAGACAGGGCACTTTGGTTGCAGCCCTAAACACACTTACAACTGGGCAATAGGATTTCGTGGTGAAGTAAATGTACGTGAGACTGTGTTATGAAATAACTATCTCCATGCATCTTTTAAATGCTCATGAATCTAACTAGAAATGATTCATTTCACAGGAGTCAGCTATTTAAATTGTGAGCCATTTATGCATTCCGTATCTCTCTTCCCTGTGTTTTTGGAAAATCTCACAGCAGATGAACCAACAGCTTGGTAATAAACAAACACCTGTCAATTAGGGGAACAGTCTTTGTTCCAAATGGCCCTTGTATCCTGTCGTATAAGATGATAGATAGATGAAGAAAATTCTTATAAAACTGTAACATTTTCATCCATTTTTGAGCTCAGAATATCTTTTCCTCTTTTTCCACCCCCTAATTCTATGGCTCAGTGATTGTACAAAGAATAAAGACAGATTGACACCATAAGAAAGCAAACAGGGAAAAATGAATCCATAGTATGTAGGGTTATAAGACCTCATCAACAGAGCAACATATGATAAGCATATAAAGTTATCAGGTCATAGCTTTATACATTTGTGTGTGTTTGTGTGCTTTCAAGTTGCCTGCTGATTTACAGCAACCCCAACCCCAAGAGGTGGTTTTACCAGTTCCTTCCACTGATCTATAGTTTATGGCACCTGGTATTTGTTGGCAATCTCCCATCCAAGGGTTTAAAAAGGGTTAATTTGTGCCAGTATGGTCTAGGAGACCAGGGTTTAACTCCCTGCTCAGAAACCCAGTCTATGGCCTTGGGCAAGTCATTCTCTTTCAGTCGCAGAAGAAGACAAAGGCAAGCCTCATTCCAATAAATCATTAAAAAAACCCCAACCTGATCAGAACCAACCTGAAGGCACAGAGTAACAACAGCAACATTTGAAGATATGAGTTTGGAAAGGTGTCAGCCCGTACACCTCCTGTTGTCCCTCTCAACCTGTAAAAGGGGTGACAGTCTGGAGACAAGAATGCCTGCTATATGGGGAGGTTGTCCTCACAGTTGGAGAGATTCTGAAAAATCATAGGCGATCCTCTTCAAACTATCACTACAGTGACAACTGAGGGTGCTCCCTTCATGGATTCTGATTATCCTTTCTTTTGGATATCTGAAATTTTAATTATTGTCTGAAATATTATTATTTTTTAATTAAAAGCAGAACAAAACATATTCAGGGTTAGCCTGAATCACTGGTCACGTGTGGAGCATGACAATACGAAGAGGACTGCATCCTCTACATGAGCAGCCTGTTCATATGATCAAGAATTTTAATTTTTCAGGGCTTGCACAGAGACCATCTATGCCTAGGAGAGCTGTTCTTTCTCAGACTATGATTCTCTTCTTTTGAAGAGTAATGAGGGAGAAGACAGAGTCACAATGCTCTGTTTCTCCGTTCCTTATTTCTACTTAGAGCTATGGTGTAGTTGTATGCCTGCAAATCATTTCTGACTTATGGCGACGCTAAGGCAAACCTCTCATGGGGCTTTCTGGGGCTGAGAGTGTGTGACTGTGCCCAAGATCACCCAATGGGTTTCCATGGCCAAGCAAGGAATTGTACCCTGGCCTCTAGGATTATAGTCCAGTGTTCAAACCGCTACACCACACTGGCTCTCACTTAGAACTGTAGTGAATACTAATATCAGAACTTTCTTTTGATTTACTTTTGATGCTTCCAGGCATCATGTTTACCACCAGGTTGCCCAAAATTGTGATAGACAAGAAACTTGTCACAATGATTTGGGTTCTTAGGTCAAATGAATAAATGAAAGTCTGTTTCCCCAGCCTATCCAACATTTTTTTTAAGCTTCTTGTCAGGAACTTCAGGACTCTCAGTTACATGATAGGAGAAAGCGTATGCGACTTCTTTGGGTCTAGATCTGATACAAGAGATAGTCTGGCTATGGTCATCCTTGCTTTGGTAACATCTTATCTGGATCATTGTAATGAGTTCTACACAAGACTGTCTTTGAAAACAGTTCCAAACCTTCATTTGGGCCCTTTTCGCACGGGCTTTCTGTCGCGCGAGAACCCCCTGAGCCTCGCGGGAGTGGGAGCGTTGCTCTGCACGATGCACTCCCACTTCCGCCGCGCTCACGGGGCTGCAGTGGCGCGATCGCAGGTTTTTTGATTTTCGCCTCAAAGCGAAAATCACCCGCGCTAGCGCAACGCTCCCGGCGCCCATGTGCACTTACCTCCTGTGCGGAGCGTCGGGGAGGCAGCCGGGTCGCGCTTCCTTCCCTCCACCCCTGCGGAAGGAAGGGGCGGGGCGCTAGCGCGACGGACGCGCCAGCCTCCTGCTTCGCGCAGGGGGGCGCGGCTCGTGCGAGAAGGCTCCTCCAGGAGGCTGCCGCTTCCCCCTCGTTCCTTCACCTGCGGAAGGAACGAGAAGGCTCCTCCGGGAGGTTGCCGCTTCCCCTCTCGTTCCTTCGCCTGCGGAAGGAACGAGGGGGAAGCGGCAGCCTCCCGGAGGAGCCTTCTCGCACGAGCCGCCCTCCTCCCTCGCGCGAGAAGCCTCAATGTGAAAAGGGCCTTGGTGTAGGATGTGACAACAAGAGTTCTGAATGGCACTGCTTGCACAGACCATAAATTGCTAGTCTGAAAAGAATGTCAGTAGTTGCGTATTTGCCCTCAGGCCCAACTGTGGGTTCATCTGTGAGAAGAACTTGCCTCTCATGCTTGCCAACCTGTTATTATACTTTAAATGTCTCTGTTTGTCAACAGGACATTAAGAAGAACACCATTTTAGCATCCCTGTGGTAGGAGTTCCAAAGCTGAAGGGCAGCCACTGAGAAGGCCCTCTTTCATGTTCCCATCAGCTGTACCTGTGAAAGTGGTGGGAATGAGAGAAGAATCTCTCCTGTGACTCTCAGGGTTTGGGCAGACTGATATGGGCAGAGAAAGTCTGACAGATAGCCAAGACCTAATCCATATAGGGCTATATAGGTCATAACCAGCGCTTTGAATTGTGCCAAATTTTGGTGACTTTAAAGCATAAAGCAAAATATTTTTTTCATTTTAAATTTACATTTAAACACATTTATACTGTCTTTAGGAAGATGGTACATGCCTTGTTCCCTTGATATAGCAAGATAAAAAGATTGTGTCATGCCAGATCTATTTGTGCTTCGTCAAGGTTGTGAAATAAAGCTCACCCTCATAGTTGATTATGTATGTCACTCCTAGTTTTTAGAAAGCAAGGTGAAGCTCATGGATTTGGCAGAGCTTTAGTGTAGCATTATATTGGATTTCTAAAACCATTGTGGATTGTTTATCAGCAGAGAACTTTCTAATGTTCATGCAGTTTTGTTTATTTTGTAGTGTGTGTCAGTTCTCAGGATAACCCCCAACTGTCCTCATTGGACAGTCCTGACTAATCCTCAGTCATTCTACTTTTCCAGCCCCCTTTAAAACAACCCACTTTCTCTCTCTTCTTCCCACTGTCCCCCTTTGTCCTCAGCTTACTCGAATTGCTGCAAAGTGCAAAAGTAGTTTGCACACATTTACTGGAGAGAGGTTGAACAGAATCTTACCCTTCCCAGCAAACTCAGGCAAAAGCAATCTCCCGCAGCCTGTCTTAGTTTCTGTGTTCTTCCTCATTAATAACTTTGGCCATCTTGACCACATTCTGATGTTGCTTAGCCACATGTGACCCAGTTTTCACCTGTGAAATGTTGCGGGGGATGAGACAAGGAAAGAAACGAGTTTTTGGGCACATCCTACTTTGGTAATTGCTAGAAGTCTGGAGTAGCGATCAGGATCTCATTCATTTCCTCAAAAATTTGCTGAAGCACATACGTGTGTATGTGAAACACAGGACCCCAGGCTCACAGTCATAGTAATTTCTTAGTATTTCTGCTCCTGGGCAAGTTAGGGTCCCAGATGTGTTTCAAAATAGACAATGGGCATTTGCTTACATTCCAGGCAGCCTTCTAGTCATTCTGGGGATGGAGAGAAAGAATCAGCTCTTCATGACAACAGGCTGAAAACTGATTGTTTTTAACATCCCTCTTGTTCATGGAACATGCTTTAACCATCACATAGCTTCTGAGACATATGAAATGGCCAGTTCTACAGGCCAGATTCTGTTTTTGTTTTTTCTCTTCCTGTATCCCAATGGTGGTGGGGCCGAGGGAGCCTCAAAACCCTACAGCCTCCCACCATCCCCAACATTCTCCAGTTTTTAATGTTTATTCCAGGGGAAAAAAAACTATCTTTTTGCCCCAATGGACTATTCCAGTGGTTCTTAACCTTCTCTTTGCCATGCCTCCCCTTTAAATATCTTTTCTTGCTGTGGACCCCCAAGACTAAACCAAAGCGTTAAGACCCTCAGGTGCATCAAATATTTATTCTTCATCAAAGGTCTTCAAGTTCAGAGAGAAGGGAGAAATAAATAAATGCACACACTCCTATTTTAATATTTTTTTTTTATAGGAATGATTCCAATAAATTTAAAAGAACATTTCTTCAAGGCTTCCCGGATCAATGTCCTTCCTGAGGACATTGCAGCCCCCTCCCATGGGGGTCTCCAGACCAGATGTTAAGAATCACTGGACTAATCTAAGTCCAGGGAGGTTATTTTCCAACCAGGAAGCGAACCAAAATGTTTCCTGGAAGTTCTGCATTGTTTCCTGTTTTCAGATGGTCTCACTTGGGATCACAACAGCCCAAGGGGACAATTACTATAGGAGGGGTGTTTTTATTACAAAAAGATTTTTTAAAAGGGTGGATGGAAGGTCTGGGGGTCCTCTAGTCACTCTTTGCTTACTTCTGCCTTATGCCTAGTTTTTCTACCATTACAATTTTCTTCATCTACCTGATGAGAAGTTCTTGGAGGATTCAAAAGCTTGTGCCACCTTGGCATCTCTTTGGTAATACCTCAGTGGTCATGTTAAAAGGTCTTACCTTACTTTTGGGTTTGTTCCCACTTATGCGCCACAGGGCTACTTCATGTTTTGTTCACTGGGGTGGTATTGTAACTTTTGCCTTCTTACATTTATTTTACATCAGTAGAGCAGTACAAGCTATACTGACAGAAACAGAGAAGAGACAATAGTGACAGCCAGTTGCCTCAACATATATTTTCTTTGTATGTATCCTTGCCATCTACTTTTGATTTACCTGCTCTAATTGACTGGCATCTGTTTGTTTACTGCCAAGCTGTACAAACACTTTTAAATCAATTTACTTATGTCTCAGTTTTAGAAATTAGCTGTGATTCAGTTGACAGGTTTGTCAGAAACAGCCAGGCTCCTTACAAAAGCTCAGTAGAAGCTAGAACACACACCTGTGTAAAAATCAGAGCTTGGGAAAGCTAATTTGTTTGGACTACAGTGCTGAGAGTCACTCACCCAGCTTGGCCACTAGCCATGTTGGCTGGGAGATTCTAGAAAGTGCTTCAGTAACTTTTCCATGCTTCATGAAAAAATCCATCCAACATGACCTGGCTGGTGACTTTTCCCAATTCGTTCAGCAAGTGTCTGTTTGTATTGTATTTATGTATGCTGCAGAGGACAGGAAAAAAGCAACATAGAAAAACAGGTCTCTTCACCAAGGCTTTTACAATCTACAATATAATAAGAATGAACAACACCTGGCCTGCAGAGTGTGTATGTTCCCCTATCCTGGTAATCTGTGTATTCCTATGGTTGTGTCAAAGCTGTTTCTATTCCCAGCAGTTCTTCTGGGAAACATGGTACATAAGGAATATGCACATGCATTGTATATTAGCCCAGGTTACCTACAAGATTGTCTCCTCCTGTATAATCTGGCCTACACACTCAGTTCCTCTGGGGGACATTTACTTCAACTGGCTAAGATGAGACTGGCAATGGTCACGCATAGGACTTTTTCTTCAGCCTCCCCTAAACTGTGGAATGACTTGCCAGAAAAGATTTGGCAGCTGAATATACTGTCAGTATTTAAAACAGCATTAAAGACCAGCCTCTTCTGGAAGACCTATCCTGCTGATTTTAAATTGTGAATTTTAGCAATGAATTTTAAGTATATATTGTCTGTTTTTTTTAGATGATATACATTTTAACTACTGTATTAATTGGTGTTCTGTTTTTAATTGTTCTGTGTTAATCTAGTATTATCTACTGTTAAGAAATTATTATTTATCATCATCGTCATCATCATCGAATAATTTAGCAGTGGTCAAATGGGTGAGAGCTAATGTTCCTAATGTTCTTTAGATTAAAGCTGTAGTGCATTTCCTTAATGAGACCTGAAGTGGCGTTTATGCTCTGGATGATGGCATCATCATCATCACTATCATTCCTACCATTTTCATTCTCATCATCCTCAGCACCATTATCACCCAAGAATATTGTGCAAAGAAACAAAAACTGCAGCAAGGCTGGGTTTTGACCCATCTAAGAGCCAGACAAGAAAAAAAATCAATCAATATAGGCAACGAAGAATGTAAAATTCTGTTATGAGGCAGAAAACGGCTGGAAAATATTAAAGGAAACATAAGGCTAATCAAGGGGTCTAGCCCAGTGGTGGTTGTACACAAACAAAACATTGTTAGCCTTGTGCTGAACCATATACAGTACTGTATTTATCACACTGAAGGAACCAGAATTGGAGGGCAAAGAGGAACCATGTGCCGAATGGAATAATTCCTCATCAGAAATAAATATTTTATATGGCAATAGTAGAGAGGGAAGGAAAAGAGACCCAGTTCGGAAACAGGACCACATTTTCATAAAGGTAATATAGGTAATGGAAATTTTACGTGAAAACTCCAGAACATAGCTATAATGGCTATCCATAAAGATGGCAAAGCAAAATGAATGGCATTCTCATAGCATTTTTATATAATTATAAAATAAATCTGTAACGGCTATCACTGTGTGGGACTGTTTTTTTTTTTAAAAAAAAGGAATTAAAGTAACAACACCCATACTATTAAAACAAATATAGTAACCTCTATTCATTTCAATGATCTCTAATTAAAGCAACATTTGATAAAAGGGAGTTTTTTGAATGACAAAATCATGAATGCTGCCAACATACTTTGGAAAAGTTACCTCTTTGGACTACAGTTTGCAAAAACTGCCAGTTTCCAAAAAAAAACCTATTACCCGCTGTCTGCTACCATCATTTCCCATGACACTCCATGAAGTAAAATGCCTATGCCTGCTGTTGTTACTGTTAATATTTCTGAAGAAGAGAACATGGCTGTAGTGTAGAGAAACAGGAAAAGAGTTGCTGTGGTAAAACAAGTAAACAGGAAAACACTACAGTGCAAACTAATAGTAAGTATAGGCAGTCAAACTGCACATTCTGAAAGTATGGACAAGTCCCAGGTCACCAGCTGAAATCTCATGGAATTGCCGTATTTCTCCAAGTCACCAGATGGGAAGGCAAATATCAGGGCAAATAGTGCTGAAGGAAAAGGAATTGTGACTTCACTGTGTCATCTTGCCCACACTCTGAGATTGCTTGGTCACATGTCCAGATGTTCATCTGGGAATTGTTGGAGAATATGCTAACGGAGAGTGCTAGACAGCAATCCAGATAACATGCGAAGTACCAAAATTATGCCTGAGTTTCAAAAACAAACAAACAAACAAAACAGTCATAGTTGGCATACTGTCCATACTACTTTACCAACTCATAACGGAGCAGGGCGACTGTTGCTTCCTGAAGCTGCTTTTTAAGAAGGAATGCTTACCATAGAATCCAATTTTATATGCAGTCATGGATAGGGGGAAAAGATCAATAATAGATCCACATTGGCTGGCCTAAGTTTCATTTTGTTTGACCATCCACTAGTGCTGACGCGAAACAAAACATTAACACAGCCAAACATAGAAGGGTACTGCAATTTTATTCCTTCGTAAGAGCTGTTTGTGTGATATTTTGCCTTTAGCTTGTGCTAGCAGCTTGTGAACTCCTTCCATCGCCACATCTCTGTTTCTTGTTCATGAGAAAGGAGCTACCAAGTAAGCCCATACATAGACTTCTTGTGATTCAACAGCATAGGATACCCTAGAAAAATGAATGTAATCTTAGAGGGTCAGGGCGAGAGAACCCATGTTAAGTCTCAGAATAAATGCAAAATATCACAAATTCATTTGGTCCCTTCTACCCACAGTAAGACAAGCCAGGGAAAACTAGTCTCTGGGACAAAGTACAAACAGAACAGGCCTATGCTCAGTGGCAAAACTGTAATCTGGTTGGATTTGTTTGTTTTCTAGGTTGCCTTCACAGATAATATCCCTTTTTTTATCTGATGACTTAGAGACATGTTTGTGAAACAGGGCCCCTCTGTGAGTATATAGAGAACAGTAGCTTTACAGTGCCTTCTCTTGACTACTGTCAACATCAATTGAACCTCACATGGCAGTTCTAATTTGTCTCACACAGACCCACACTGCATAGCTTGTAAATGTACAGAAGTGGTAAGATTTTGTTATGCAGAGCATTCATCTATGAATCATGAAAGGTCCCCTTGGATTTTGTTGGCATGTTCTAACACTTAATTGGCACACACACTATTTGAATTAAAAACACACAGTCACAGAGCTGAAGCTGTGCCATAATATCACAACCTAAAATGTTTACTGTTTGTTAATACCATTTACAATGTGCTAAAGTTACATGGGTAAGAGGCAGCCCTTGAGGCTTAAGAAATGAGCCAAGCAGAAATTCAGTGGGGTTAATTTTATCGATGCATCATTAAGGTTTGTCAGTCTAGGGTCACCATAGATTTGTTACCAAATGTTTATGATGAAATGGAATGAATAATCTAGGCAAAAATGGTAAACATGTGATTTTTTTTTTAAAAAAATGTTGGTCAGAATCCTCCTGTTGAGGCATTACATTCTTTAAGTGGACCCATGTGTGTGGGAGATGCAATTGAGAAGATGGCCCTTTTCGCACGGGCCTTTTCTCACACGACAGCCCCGTGAGCCTCGCGGGAGTGGGAGCGTCGCTCCGCACGACGCACTCCCACTTCCGCCGGGCTCACAGGGCTGAAGCGGCACGAGCGCGGGTTTTTTTTTTCGCTTCGCAGCGAAAATCACCCGCGCTCGCGCAACGCTCCCGGCGCCCGCGCGCACTTACCTCTTGTGCGGAGCGTTGGGGAGCCGGCCGGGTCGCACTTCCTTCCCTCCGCCCCTGCGGAAGGAAGGGACGGGGCGGGGCGCTAGCGCGACGGACGCAACACGTCCTGCTTCGCTCGCGCACGCGGGGGGCGGACGCGACAAGCTCCTTTCTCGCGTGCGCGGGGGGAGATGGACAGATGCGCGAGCCGCCGCCGCCTCCGGGAGGCTGCTGCTTCCCCGCTCATTCCTTCGCCTGCGGAAGGAAGGAAGGGGGAAGCGGCAGCCTCCCGGAGAAGGCTTCTTGCGCGAGCCGCCCTCCTCCATCGCGCGAGCGCCGGCGCTGCGAAAAGGACCGATGTGTGGCATCTGTTTTCAGTAGAGAGCTGCTGCTTTGTAACTATGGCCATTTCTGCACTATACTGTTATAGTGCTATTGTTCCACTTTTAACTTCCTATGGAATCCTGGGGTTTGCAGTTTAGGGAGGGGCATTTAGAATTCTCAGCCAGAGAGCTCTTTGTCCTCAGTAAACTACAACCCCAGAATTCCACATGATGTTTAAAGTGGAACAATAGCACTATAACAGTATATAATAGTGTAGTGTGGAAAAGGCACATGTAGCAGAGCTCGTAAAGGGGCTGGTGTACAATAGGATACCAGCAAGGGAGTTCCAGTGTGCATCAGACACTCTTGATGTTCACTGGTTACGCATCTTTACAATTCAGTAACTGGGCTTTGTAGCACCTCTGCTACTTAGCTAAGGACATGCAAATTCATGTTGCATGAAAGAATATACAGGATTTGGGCCATTAATCAGGGATGAGTAAGGGAGAAAGCTCAGGACACATATTGCAATGTAAACCTTAGTAATCCTCTAAAGATTTAAAAAAAAGGACTAATGAAATTATTCATCCAATATATTTTCTAAAAAATAAAAATAAATTATTAACAAGCTCATAGCCACAGGGTAGGGGAGAGAGAGGGAAGCCTGGCCACCCAAAATGTCTCCCTGGCAGCTATGGACCGGCCATTGATTTCACTTACATAGCCTGTGTTTCCATTTATGTCCTAATGAGGAACATCAGTACTTTTAATTATGCATTTATGGGCATCACTCTTTACTTATTTTTATTTTAACTGCATTTGGCCACTTGTATTATTCTCAGGCCACCTATACTCCAAATTTCTGGCTATAGATCTAATATTTAAATTAATTTGTTGGCTGTAATTTGTTAGCTGTACTTTTATTTCCAACTTACTCATATGGAAAACATGCTACAGATTCCCTTAAGTATTAGATTAATTTAACCTGTCTTTATAACATTGTGGAGGAGCCCTGTTGCTTGAAGTTAAAACAACAAGGAATTCTATCTCACCTTAAGGAGTAAGATATGTTTTAAGCTGTGAATTCTTGTAGACTTCAGCTTACTTGATCAGATGCAAATGAATCCTTAAATGTATGCCCCGTCTAAGATCTGCCCATGACAGTTGATGAAATGCCATCTTGCAACATTTCTTTTCATTCACTCGATAATGCAAAGAAAGTAGACAGTGAGAGCAGTCTGTCACTCTCTCAGAGAAACTTGGACATCAGATGGGCACCCAACTTGCTTGGGGAAGGAAAGGGAAAACAGTCACTTAAGGGCAACATGAGAAGTGAAGAGAAATCCTTTTTATATTACTTTCAAAGCTGCTGTACCATAAGGAGCATTGAAAGTTATTTTTAAAAAGTAACTAGTGGTGGTTACAGTTTGGAAACCCCAAACAGTGTGTGCATGAATGGCTTCAAGTCACCTTATGGTGACCTCATGGATTTCATAGGCAAGCAATACTCAGAGGAGGTTTTCCCAGTTCCTTCCTCTGAATTGTAGTCTACAGCACCAGGTATTCATTGGCAGTCTCCCATCTAAGTACTAACCAGGGCTGACCCCATCCAGCTTCCAAGAACAGACAAAGTCTGGTGCCTTTAGAGTACTTAGTTGCTCTTACAGCAGCCCCACCTCATTCACGAGAGTTCAGGGCACAGAACACTCACGAAAGTGGAAAAACCATGAATAACACCCCCCACACCTAATTCGTCTCCAGAATTCCCTGTATTATTCCTTTGCTTCTGGCCCCAGCATTTCTAAGGGGAAGAGAAAAAAGACAAGGTAAAGGGCTTACTGTACTGAAAAGGGCCAGGGGCCAGAAGCAAAGGAATGAGAGAGGGAGTTCTGGAGAGGAATGCGGTGTGTGTGTGTGGGGGTGTTAGTCATGGTTTTTCCACTTTTGTGAGTGTTCTGTGCCCTGAACCCTCACGAATGGGGTGGGGCTGCTATAAGAGCAACTAAGTACTCAAAGGCACCAGACCTTGTCTGTTCTTGGAAGTTGGATGGGGTCAGCCCTGGTTAGCCCTTTTCAGTACTGCAAGGCTTACAGTATAGAGAAGAGCAGAGTTCTTGGTTCTAGCTCTTTCCAACAGCCGTATTGAGAAAGGAGGAGTAGGAGCAAAGAGAGCACCTGACCAATCAGCAGCCATTACACAGCAGAATATGCAGTCATGTGGTAGACAGGACCTGCCTCCTTTTGTTCACCCAAAAGGAAAAAATGTTTATTTTAAACACAAGCCTGGCAAGCCTGGAGTGAGGAATGCAAGGGAATGGTGGGAGGAAAATGCGGGGAAGGGAAGCATGTGCCTCGTAAATAATCAAATTCGCCAAGGCCAAATCTGTGAATGTGGAGGGAATACTGTGGCCCTTTTTGCATGGCATTTTCCATGGGAAAGAGGGTCTGGAGCGTCACACAATTGTGAGGAGCAATCTGCACAATGCACTCACAATCACGTGATGCTCCAGGGGCTGGCAGGCACTGATCGCGCACCTTTTCATTTTTGGCTGGAAGCCGAAAATGGTGCGCAATCGCGCATTGCTCCCAGGCCCCGCGTGTACATACCTAGCGTGCAGAGCCTCCAGAGCTGTGCCAGTCATGCTTCCTGCCCCAGCGCAGCCTGGGAAGGTCGAGGCTGCACTGCGGAAGGAAGAGGCGAGGCTTTCGCGTGAGCAGGCAGCTCGTGAGGAGCCGAAGGACCCCGGATGCAAGAGCCTCTCGCTGGAGGCTGCTCGCACGATCCCCCCACCCCGGCACCGGAAGAAGGTAAGGTGTGGAAAGGGCCTGAATATTTATCTTGCTGACAAACTCTTTCCTGCTGCTCAAAAGGAGCTAAAATAATCACTTTCCAGTCATTTCAAAAACAAAACACAGCCACCCATACCTCAATGTCACATCCTGCTGGCTTGTGGAATGAAACACACTCTCCTTCCTCCTGTGCCCACCTCATCATTTCCTCACTCACCACATGGCAGTATATGAGATATGCAATATTCTGCCTTCTCCTTTGATGAGGCAACAGATTTTCAGTGATAATAGTAACATAAGAATTACCATTACATTGCAGAAAGAGTAATGTTATCCCATTTAGACCACAATATTCCTGCTTTAATCATTGGAGAAAGCCATTCATTACAAGTAATTTGTTATTTGTAACTCATCTATAATGAGCTACTTCAAAACTCTAGTATCCCATATCTACAAATGAGAAGCTGGGTGGAAAAAACTCCCAAAATATTTCCATATTACATCTTTCTTCAAAATCTTACTGTGCGATCTATGCAGATTTACTCAGAAGTAATCTCTGCTCTATTTAGTGGGGCTTCCTTGCAAATATGTGTGCATAATACAATAGCCTGAAGTTTTTATCCTACATACATTTTCCTGGAAGCAAATCCCCCTGAATTCAGCAGCACTGAATTTGTATAGACTTGCATAATTTTGTACCATGTTAGTACGCTTCTGCTAGACAATGCTGTCTTGCAGGTTTTGGCTAAGTGCAAGAGAAAAGCAAAATAAATATGAAGAAACTGTTTTTAACCTAAGTTCATTCCCCTAACATCCCCCAGCACATTCCTAGATCAAACAACTTCCCCTAAAATAGCTAAAAGCTCCCTTTTAACTCTTATTTCCCTTTAGAGGTTGTTTTTAAAAAAAACCTGTAGACATAAGAGTTTGCCCAAACTTGTCTTGCAAAGGTATGCTTCGAACCACAAAGAAGTTTCTTAAAGGAGATGAATTAAATACAAATACATCAAAATTGGTTCTTTCCTGCTCTTACGGGGTTTCTGAGACATGCAGTCTTGGATAGAGCAGAACAGGTTTGTCAAAGACATAAGATAAAAATGCAACTTAGGCAATACTGTGGTGCATGCCTTGGCAACCCTGATTGCCAATGCCATACACAAGGATTCGGTGAGGATCATAAACACTGACCCAAAACCAAGTGCTAGCCCCAGCTGCAGTAAGGAGACCTTACTGAATCAATTCAGTGTACAGAAGTGTTGATTTGTCATTCTGAAGAGATAAAATGGGTCAGCTCTAGTTAGATGGTCACTTCTTCCAACCATGAGTTCTGAAATCCTATACAAGATCTTGTAGAAACCCCGTTATTGTTCACAGTTGTTTCTGGCTCAGCAACCTAAGCCAATTCTCTCACTATGAGTAAATCAGGGCACAGCAGAGACTGAGCTTGGAATAGTTACATTTTGAGGATTACAGCTTCCTTTGTTGTAACCTGGAAAGTTACAACTACTGCTTTTTAGAGTTCTGAGGGGACTATAGGCGTAGTATCCTGAAGGCCATAGGGTCATGGTTTGGGTCTTTCTGGATCCTATTACGTTATATCCCACTCCCACAAGTGTAAAATATGCTTTATGCCTGAGGCCTTAGAACCAAAGAAATGAGTTTATATCCATGAAAGTGCGTGCAGAAATACAAACCAGTTAGTTTTAAAAGTGCTGCCACATTTTTCCTACCCCTTCCTTCCCCATTTTTATGGTGCAAGAGACTAAGACCACTTCCGCACCACTTTCAGTATCAGGTGGAATTCTGGGGTTTGTAGTTTACTGAGGCCAAAGAGCTCTCTGACTGAGAATTCTAAAGGCCACTCCCTAAACTGCAAACCCCAGGATTCCATAAGATATTGAAAGTGGAATAATAGCACTCTAACAGTGTAGTGCAGAAATGGCTAACACAACCACCTTTTTTGAAAACTGTCATTTACTTGCTAAATGTGTTTTGTCTCCCACCCCCATTTTTCCTGGGGTTTGCAGTTTAGGAAGGGGCATTTAGAATTCCCAGCCAGAGAGCTCTTTGGCCTTAGTAAACTACAAACCCCAGAATTCCACAGGATGTTGAAAGTAGAATAATAGCACTATAGCAGTATAGTGCAGAAAGGCCTTAGAAAAGGCATTCCACCTTCGTTAACATACAGGTTTGAATGTCTCTGGTAAGATGGTTTTTCTGATTTGCAGCTTTTTTTTTTACAAGCCCTTTTTTTAAAAAGTATTGTTAATATCTGAGAAATTAATTAGCTCTACCTTTTCAGTCAATTCAAGGCTTTTAATCAATTGAATTGTTTAATTGATTGAGGCTTGTAGCTCTATCACTCATACTTCATAGGACTTCATTGGCTATGTTTAACCCAAAGATTGAGAAAATGCACTCTTTACATTTCCAAAAAAACTCACTATTGTTATTTTTGCATTGTCATGAATTGACCTTTGGCTTTCCCAGTAGGTTCAAATGCTGAGCCACAGTGAACCTTGTCCCAAGTGAGAGAGATGAGGGATACCTACATAAGAGGAAAATATGCACAGTGTGGAACTATTTGAGCCACAATATGCTGGGAAATTCTCCCAGCAAAGCCAGGCCAAAAGGAATGCAAATGACACAGAGCCAAGTAGTTCAGTTACTATCACATAGTAATTACATAATTAGAGACCCAGCGTGGTGTAGTGGAGACCCTGGAGATCAGAGTTGGATTCCTTGCTCAGCCGTGGAAACCCACTGGGTGATCTTGGGTGTGTCACACACACTGAGCCCCAGAAATCCCCATGATAGGTTCACCTTAGAGTCACCATAAGTCAGAAATGACTTGAAAGCACACAACACCAAAGGAATTATATGGACAGGAAAGAGAATCATTCCATCTGTTGAACGCTGGGCATTAAATAATTCATAACAGTTTATATATCAAATCTGGCCCTGAAACAAGGGTTTCAGCTGTTTGAGCCAAATATAATGACTGTGACTTGTGACTTTTAGGACCTATTTTTACATTACTTCTGCTCTCTCCCACATGACACTCATGTGATGTTTAACCCACACAGACACACACGCATACACATTTGTTATGACAAAACTTGATCTTCAGCAATGCATAACAATGTCATAGCTTCCCACTGTTACTTTAATGTTGACTCTTTAAATCCTACTGGGTGTGGGGGGGGGATATATTAAAATACATCAACCAGCCAGTAGATTGGAAAGGTATTTTTTTTTTCTTAGCTAGGCCAAATTGACAAAATAAACACTGCTTTCTCATATGTACTTTCTTTCCTGGGCTCTTTATCTTTCCAAACCATGATGCTTTATTTTATTTGACTTTCATTGTTGACCCCAGTTTGATTTGGGTAGCTATCACATAAAGCTCAGCTTTTAGGAGTGAACAAATGATGTTTGTTTGGAGTTTAGACAAACTGCATCCCATGTATAATGGCGGGCATTTCCTCTTTGGAAGATTGACCAGTGAATTGGGACATTCAGACAAGCCCCTCGACATTAAAGCTTCCATATTCTCCCCCTGAGGCTAAGCTCCATTTATCCAAAGCTATGCTTATTCTATCTGCTTTGGTCAGCAGATATGCAAGGTCAGACAATAGCATCTTTTCTGAAAACAATGGGTAGCATTAAGAATGTCATCAGATATAATGGCTGTGAGGGGGACCATTCTCCTTTCATATGAGTGCTTTCATAATGGAACAGTTTGTGTGAGTGTATTTGTATGTTTCATGGTTACAGTTTTTCAAAGGAAGAAAGGCCAGCAGTTTTCAGCTGGAAGAGCCTACTTCTCGAAGACCTGGTTCATGAAAGGTACCATTTACAGTGCTGGCCAAGGAGGACCCAAGAATGAAAAGATAGGTAGGAGTAAAAGCACAGGGTTAGACTTATGCAATACTAAAAACCTTTATTTTTTTTATACTTTAGATAGCACAGGGGACTTCACAACAAATTATGTAGCAATCACAGACTTTGTGTTGAATCATCATCATCACCATCAAAAAAACCAGGAATAATCTCTCAAAAATTAACCTTAAGAGTATGAGTATTCTTATATCAGAATATAATTATATTTATCATTTATTACATCCCAACACTTCCATTAAACAAGCCAGTATTTCATTATAGCGGATTAATTGGACAGTCTTCAAACTACTGCAAGATTCTGGTATTCTGTTGTCATCTCTCACGTCCCCCTTTTTAATAATTTTGCAGTTCTCATTCAGTTCAGGGGCTAGAAAATAAAAAGCTCATTCATGCACAAAAATATGGACCTGCTCTTGCAGTGCATGGTGGTGGGGGATGGGGGGCAGAAAGAAAGAAATTGGTTACATTTTGATATTTGAATCAAGGAGAAGTAACTCAAGGACTTGTCCAAAGCAATGAGGGAAAGGTTAGTTGGTTGCTGAATTAGACCTTCAGTGGATTTCCTCAGTTGGCTATAATGTTTTCTGACAGTAGCCACGGGGCTTGCCTGCCACTTCAGTTACCTCACTATGTGTTTAAAAAAAAAGAAAAAATGTGTGTGTTGAAATGAGAAGGAACAGTCACTTTTCCCCTTAATTTCATCGAATTACATGCACTGAGATTTTAGATAACTCAGACCACAATATTGTTTCCTTTGGCTTCCAAGCAGCTAGGCTGGACTTTTTGGAAAGAAAAATATAATAATAAAGTGCAACCAGTTTGTGAAAGTGTATTTAAGGTAGCTAGCTTGAAAGAATCGGACGTTCCAGGCTTGAGAGAGTCAGAGAGAGAGAGGAAGGGAGTGATTTCTCACCCCATTGCCAGCTTTTGGTACAAATGGCACAGGAAGTGTCCTGTGTCTGGACTTCAAGTTTGAGCTTCCAAGATACAATGCTGTCTTGCAACCCTACCCCTCAATGATAGTGGTGAGGATAATGTTAATGATATATTCATTTACATCCTCTCCTCTCCTCCTAAACTGGGATTCAAGGCTGCTTACAAAAGTTAGATCAAAAACTGGTTAAAAACACACACACACAGAGCTGTTAAAAACAAACCAAAAGTTATTGTTGAAATGCCAGGAAACTGTATATAGAATAAAAAGCATTAAATACAAATCCATTCAAAAGATAAAGCCCTAGCAATCAGTTTCCCTGCATGAGGAAGAGCAGCAAGAAGGGATCCATCCTAGCTTCCCTAGGGAAGGAGTGCTAAAGCCTGGGAGCAGCCATCAAGAAGGCCCTTTCATGTGTTTCCAATGCGATTTAAATATTCTTCTCCGGCCTTTCTGTCAACATTTATGTCTTCTTTTCGTCCCTCAAAACTACACTCCTGCCTCCACATTTGCGAGTTTGATTTTTGCTCATTTGACTATTCTTGAGGCACACACGTGTCTTTTCTCTCCTCCTCCTCCTACCATTGCCTTGTGTTTTGCTGGGTGCAGAGAAGACAAGTGCCAAACAAAAGGCAAGAAAATGGGAGGAGGCACATAAGCACTTTCCTTCTCCCCTTCAGATCCCCTTCCCATTTCCCTGGTCTCTATCTCCAGTGCTGAGGCAATAGGCAAGGGAATGTGGGGGAAGGCTCTGGCAAGCCTTCCTTCTCCCCTCTGGAGCTCCCACCGCCCATTCCCTTGTCTCTGGCACCAGTGCTGAGAATTCCTGCTAGCCAAGGAAAGGAGGGGTCGTGGGGGAATTATTCATGGGGGAGATATTCACAGTTTTTCCACTTTCACGAGGGTTCAGGGCATATAATAATTCCCTCTGTGACCTCCCCCCCATTCCTTTGTGCCCCGAACCCCCATGAAAGTAGAGGGGCCACTGTACTCCCTCTGTGACTTCCTGGTCAGCCAAGATGGTAACTATTTCAGTGCACCCAAGGTATTAAAAGCCACAGAGTGATCGGACAGAAATAATCCAGCCACCACCGCCACCAAACTTCTCTCATGTTCCTGATAAGGGGTTGCCTGTGAAGTTAGCCAAGGCCATCTGAAAATCAAAAGTGGGTTGTAAAGCAGATTATTTTCTCTCCCCCCGCCACAACTTCCTCTTCCTCCTCTATTCATTTATATCTCACTTGCTTTTCCCTAATATTGGATAATTAACATTGGGTATTAAGGCACTTTACAAAACGTAAAATGCATGCAAAATCACCTGCAAAACTATAAAAACCTATTCTGAAATCGAATCAAACAGTCTATAGCATTAAAACCATTTAAAAGCCATTAAAAGACAGAATATAAAAAATCAGCTGAAGAACCATACTATTAAAGGCCTGTATCTGCAATCAGTTTCTGGAATAGTACAAGATTTTACTTGCCAGCAGAAGGAGAGCAAGGTAGTAATTATCCTAGCCTCTCTTGGAAGGGAGTTCCAAAATCTATGATCAGCTCTTGAGAAAGCCCTCTCACTTGTACCTATCAGGCATTCTGAGAAAGTGGTGAAAGTGAGAGAAGGGCTTCCCCACAGATCTTATTGTTCCAACAGGCTCATGTAGGGAGACTTTCGCACGGGCCTTTTCTCGTGCGACAGCCCCGTGAGCCTCGCGGGAGTGGGAGCGTCGCTCCGCACGATGCACTCCCACTTCCGCCGGGCTCACAGGGCTGAAGCGGCGCGAGCACGGGTTTTTTGATTTTCGCTTCGAAGCAAAAATCACCTGCACTCGCGCAACGCTCCCGGCGCCCGCGCGCACTTACCTTTCGTGCGGAGCGTCCGGGAGCCGGCCGGGTCGCACTTCCTTCCCTCCGCCCCTGCAGAAGGAAGGGACGGGGCGGGGCACTCGCGCGACACGTCCTGCTTCGCGCGCGCGGGGGGCCGACGGGAGGAGCGCCTTTCTCTCTCGTGCACGTGCGGGGGGCGGACGGGAGGAGCGCCTTTCTCTCATGCGCGGGGGGGCGGACGGGAGGAGCGCCTTTCTCTCTCTCGCACGCGCGGGGGGCGGACGGGAGGAGCGCCTTTCTCCCTCTCGCGCGCGCGGGGGGGCGGACGGGAGGAGCGCCTTTCTCGCGCGCGCAGGGGGGATGGATGGATGCGCGAGCCGCTGCTGCCTCCGGGAGGCTGCCGCTTCCCCGCTCGTTCTTTCGCCTGCGGAAGGAAGGAGGGGGAAGCGGCAGCCTCTCGGAGAAGGCTTCATGCGCGAGCCGCCCTCCCCCGCTCGCGCGAGAAGACTAATGCGAAAAGGGCCACAGTCCTTAAGACAGCCTAGACATAAGCTGTACAGGGCCTTATAGGTTGCAAGCAGCTATGAATTTTGACCAGAAGTTGACCAGAGGATTGAAGCTAATACAGATAATCAGTACCATCCAGGAACTTGATCACAACACTTGCTGCCTCTGCTTCCAACAGTTGGTATGTAGAAGCCAGGCAACAGTTGCCCAAGTAAGTGGCATCTTGTTACAGCAAAACAAAGTAACTACTGTCCAGCCTTAAAGACCTGCAGATTTAGAAGTTAATCCAAAAATGTTTAAAGATAAATTTTATAATTTTGCACCAGAAATGCTTCTGTTGGACATTATGGATAATGAACTGGGGTAGTAAATATGGATTACTGCTTTGATATATGACAACAATTGCAAGAATATTGTTTGCTCAAAGCTTGAAATGGGACTAAAGCACCAGTGATGGAAGAATGGATTATTAAGGTTGTTGAGTTGGCCCAAATTGCTAAATTAATGTGGGTTTTAAAGTATAAATCAATTGAAGATTTATTTATTTTTTGAAAGACTGGATTTTTTGAGCAATAAGAAATTGGTTATGGCTCTTAGTAACTTCGGTAGGATTATTTAGCTGGATCTGATATGGTAGAATATTTTTTTCTCTATTTATTTTTCTTTTCATTAAAGTTAGGACTGGGATGGGGTCAGAGACCTACCATCTTTCAGTTATATGTCTTTTCTGCTTCCTTTCTCTCTCTCTTTTTCTTTCTTCTGTTTCTTTGATTGTATTTTGATTGTCATTTTGATTGTGTATCTAATTGTTATTGCTAAAAATTAACCAATAAATAGATTTTTTAAAAGTGACCTGTAGTGCTTGCATTATATGCATAAGCTGTAACCTACTTCATCAGATGCATGCAGTGCAGATCAAAAACAGTGACTTCTAAGCTTCAGGGTAGTGAATATACTCTGGTTTACAGGATCTATCCATTGTTCTGAACCTCTTTTGTAATAGCTCTCAGCACCTTGGCTAAAACCCAGAATAGCACCCGTGAAACCTTGAAGAAAAAGGCAAAAAGGTATTTTGGTGAAAGGACAACAGGGAGGAGACCACCCTAGCTTCTTTTGGAAAAGTGTTCCATAATTGGGACCAGACACCAAGAAGGCCTTGTCTCATGTCCTCAGCAAACAGGCATGCCAGAGTGCCAGGAATGAGAGAAGGGCCTCTTAAAGATCATAAAACCTGAGCAGATTCATGTGGGGAAATGTGGTCCTTGAAAATCTGATACTTCCTTAAGTTCGGTTCAAATCAGCACAGTGTTAGATATGTGCTTCTTCAGTCCTCAAACAATATGTGGAAGTATCCCTGCAGTCTGATCCTAAATAAGTTTACTTAGAAATAAGTTCCACTGATTCCAGTTTAAGACTGAACCTCCCTTTACATATGATCACAGGATGAGGAATTAGCAGACATCCTTGAAATATAAATGGAGCTGGCTGTCTTGCTCTGTTTATGAGACTGAGTCCAGTAAATAATCCCTCCCTTGTACTCATTTTACTTTCTCAGTGATTTTGGTTTATCTTTGGCATCCATTTTTAAGAGTCTATTTGTCAATGAGCATGAATGCTATGCTTTGCCCTGAATACATCTTTTGCTCTTTTCTTCTGTAATCACACAAACCTGGCACAATGACTGATTCCCGTCCATGCTTCTGTGCCATGTAATTATGTAAGTAATTAGCAGACAAGATTCAGTAATACTTGAATCCCAGGTTAATTGAAACTTAACACCTGCCCAAACTGGTAATGGATGCAATAATAGAACAAGATCAGCCACCATTGAATTACATATGCTTTTCAAGCTGGGAGGTTTTGATCTTTTCTTTCATAGTTTTAACACAGAGCTGAATGAAAATATGATGCATTTGCTGATTTTTTTTTTTTAATGAAGCTAAGTGAGGTTAAAGAGGAAGATCTGAGTTTCTCATTCATTTAGTAGTAATGGCCAGAATCAATTGAAATTAATCTTTTTGCTAGGGAGGAGAAAAGTTATATTACCTACAATATAACTTTGTGGCTCCTCATAACTCGTTGAAGCTTGTTGAAGCAACAGGACTAATGCTTCAGTCTTTATTGCAGTATATAGTTCAGTGGGAACCAAGGGAAACTGCTTTATCTCCTTCCCTTCACCCTCAAACCAATGGGCCCTCCATGTATGCATTGTATGAACTCCCACAGATAGCAGAATTTTCAAATGTTTCTGTCCCATTATATTCAGTGGCAGTGACATGTGTGAAGACTCTTCAGCATATCTGCACACTTCAACATATCACTGCCATTTTAGGTATAAGGATGTGATGCTTCATATGAAGTGGAAATCACACATGCAGAAGTCATGGGTAAGGAGAGCCCCTTGTACTAACTATTTTCTAGTAAGACAACTGAGTTCTTCTAGTAAGAAGAAATTCAGGAAAGATGGGCTATTGCTCAGAAGATTGGAAGTTCAGTCCCTGGCATCTAACCCAGCAGAGAGAGAATCAACTCACTTGTAATGTGGTGCTGGAGAAGAGTTTTATAGATACCAGAAGCAGCTAAAAAGACAAATGAATGAGTAATAAAGCAAATCAAGCCTGAACTCTCAGTGGAAGCCAAGATGATTAAACTAAGGCTTTCATACTTTGGACATGTCATGAGACAATATGACTCATTGAAAAAGATGGTAATGCTGGGAGAAGTAGAACATAGTAGGAAAAGAGAAAGACTGCATTATGACTAGATTGATTCAGTCAAGGAGGTCACAGGCTCTAGTTAGCAAGACCTGAGCCATGCAGTTGATAGGCAGAGCTCTTGGAAATCTCTTATTCATAAGATCACCATAAGCTGAAGTTGACAACAAATAACCACTACAAAGTCTAGGTAAAATTAGGACAGCTGTTGCCAGTCTGTAATAACTATACAGGTATTGATGGACTTAGTGTGAGGCAATGTCTTATCTTCCTAATGGTCTTCCATAGAATCACAGAACCATAGAGCCATAGTGTTGGAAATGACCTCAGGGGCCATCAAGTCCAATCCTCTGCTCAGTGCAGGATCTCCAGATAAAACATGTGCAGGAGATTGCTGCCCAGCCTCTTTCTGAAGACATCCAGAGAAGGAGACCTCACCACCTCTCTAGATGATTTGTTCCACTGCCAAACTGCTCTTATTGTCAAGATGTTCCTTCTAATGTTCAGTTGAAATCTACCCTCCTGTAACTTAAAACTATTAAACCTGGTCCTACCCTCTAGGGCAGGAGAGAATAAACCTATACCTTCCTCTCTGTGATATCCCTTGAAGTATTTAAAGAGTGCCATCATGTCATCCTTCAATGTTCTCTTCACCAAGCTGAACATGCCCAGCTCCTTCAAACTCTCCTCATATATTTTGTTCTCTGAACCTCTTATCACCCTTTTTGCCCTTCTCTGAACCCATTTCAACTCATCTATATCCTTCTTAAAATGTGTCCAGAACTGAATGTAGTACTCCAGCTGCAGCATGAGCAGCACAAAATATAATGAGACTCTATTACTTCCGTTGACTTTGTGTTGAACATATGAAGAAATGGATAAAATTTGATGAGTTCTTATCTTATAAAAACAAAACTAACAAAACTGCCACTCATTCCCAAGATCACTGCCATCACCACACCACACACATGTATACCACTCCAAGATGACAGAGAAAGGTCTGTTCTGAACTGTGGGCTGGGGAAAGTCACTGGTTTTCTTTCTTTAACAAGTCAGGGTTGAGCAGTAGGGACCACCTTGGCTGAGTTAAGAGACTACAGCTAATTTGCATGTGCTGTACATATATAATTGGCACAATTTGCATAAGTGTTGCATAAATATAGAAGGCACCAGGCTTGGATTGATGGTGGGTGGCATTTTTTTTCTGCAACTCCACGGCTTCCCAATTAGAAGGTTCATTCTGATTAAACCATTCCTGGAAAGTAGGGAAGGGTGAGGAAAAGGCTGTTCTCCTGTGCCAGATGGCCCTCTCACAGATATGTATGACTGATGATACAGTTCTTTAAAGACAGGAAGTCAGTTGAACTGATGGAGCCAAAGACACATCCAGAAACTTTCAAATGTGTTAGCATCGTATTTTCAAGTCCCTTTCTAAATTACTGACAACTACTTCTATTTTTTTAAAGTCAGTACTTTAAGACCTATTTAAAAAAATAACCTCAATATAAACTGCATTCAGGCTATCTGAAGAACTGTATTGTCTCATAACAAGCCTGTCTAGGTTTTGGAATCAGGGGAGACCCTACAGTTGGTCACACTATGCTCTCAGGCACATCTGATGGGATGTGAGAAGACCTTCGCAGTAGCTGCTTTCAGGTTGTAGAACTCCATCCAAAGGAAGTGAGGCTGCTTCCCTCTTGCTTTCCTTCTGTCCATCCCCAAAGACTTTTATATAATGAAGATGCATTTTTAATATAATTGTCTTCTAATATGTGAGCTTGTCTTGCATTTTTATTTGTTCTTTTATGCAGTCTTTAATGTGAGTTGTCTTCAGCCCCATTTGTAGTAGGAAAATTAGATGGGGATTCAGTAAATAAATACATGCATGAGAGCCAGCAGGACATATTGGTTTGAGAGTTGGACTAAGACTAGGGTTTGAATCTCTGCTCAGCCATGGAAACCCACTGAGTGGCCTTGGGCAAGTTGTACACTCTCTGCCTCAGAGGATGGCAATGGCAAACCTCTCTGAACAAATCATGCCAAGACACCTGTGATAGGGTCATCCATCACAGGTTGGAAATGACTTGAGGCACATGACAACAAATATACATGCATGCGTACATATAAACACATGAGTATTGCCCTGATAAAATCCTGGTAAAAAGATTCATGTGCTCTAGGTTGTTTTTCATTGTTGAGGGCAGTAATCCTATACATGTTTATTTGGGAGTAGGACTAACAATATAGAGTGAGGGGTCATGAGAATTAACTAGTTAATTCACTTGTTAAAGGTGATACTAATAACTAACCTTTAATATTAGCTATTTTTTAAAAAAAAATCTGTCAATGTAGACAAGCTCCAGGTCCTAGGATTTTTCTGAGCAATCCCTCCATTAAAAGAAGAATACTCCCAGTTTGAAAATCCTGGATTTTTTGCCAAAACCAAGTGTGAAAGGATTCCCTTATGGTAGAGGAAAATCATACCCTGTAGCAGAGGAATGGCTAGAAGTGTTCTTCTTCTGAGAAGGTGCCCTTGGAGCTGCAAGCCCGTTCCTCCTCAGATTTACATGATTTAAACTTAAATTAATTTTACCTTTCTCTGTCTCTGTCTCTGTCTTTCTGTCTCTCTCTCTCTGTAATGAATTAGTTAAGAAGTTTTTGCAGAGTTTCTCTTGGCATCATCATTCTACTGAAGTCTGTGTGGAACAATATTTCATGACCGAAGCTCTAGGATGTCTTGTTTGAGAGACAACTTTATACAAATTTTCACCTAAGGTTACAATGGGGAGGATGTTCTACATGCATGTTTAAGTTCTGCCCCCAACCTTTTTATATTCATGATTAGCTCCTACATTGTTCTACCTTAAGGGTTTGCCACCAACAGCTTCTGTTAGTACACTTATAGGCAGCTGAGAGCATGAGGTGGGATAGAGGAGCAAGACTGGCCTTATGTATATGCTTCTAGGAAGATTTATGATGCTCTAGACCAATGATTTTCATCTCAGGCGGGCTCCAAATGTTTCTTAGCATCAGCTTCTAGAAACTCAGTGTGGCCAAAGAGCAGGGATATCAGGACTGAAATCCAATGAGCAGGGATATGGGAGTTGAAGAGGTTGAACTTGAGGGCCCTTGTAATGCCTTAGAGTGTTGGTGACACAGTGGTTAAATGCTGGTACTGCAGTCACAAGATTGTGAGTTTGATCCTGCAGGGCTCCAGGTTGACTCAGCCTTCCATCCTTCCGCAGGTTGGTAAAATGATTACCCAGCTTGTTGGGGGCAATTAGCTAACACATTGTAAACTGCTTAGAGAGCACTTGGCTGATAAGCGGCATAGAAATACACATGCTATTGCTATTTCTTCTGACTCTGTGTAATTCTGAGATTCTGTCTGGAGACTTAGGCCATTACCACACTATACTGTGATAGTGCTATTATTCCACTTTCAACATCCTGTGGAATTCTGGGGTTTGGAGTTTGCTGAAGCCAAATTCCTCTCTGGCTGAGAATTCTAAATGCCCCTCCGTAAACTGCAAAACCCAGGATTCCATAGGAAGTTGAAAGTGGAATAACAGCACTATAGCAGTGTAGTGTGGAAATGACCTTACTGGTTGAGAGCCAATGACTCATACCTTAATTCTGCTCATTTAGAGGATTAACACAGGAGAGGGTATGGACAAGCCTACATCCCTACAAACTCACACATTCCTCCTTATGCATGAGGAGAGTTGTTGTTGTTCTGTGTCTTTAAGTCATTTGACTTATGTTGACCCTAAGGCAAATCTGCCACAAAATTATCTGGAGCTGAGAGTGTATGATGAGCCCAAGGCCATGCAGTAAGTTTCCATCACCAAATGGAAAATTGAACCCTGGTCTCCAGAGTTGTCATTCAGTGTTCAAACCACTATACCACACTGGCTCCCTTGAGAAGATAAATAGCTGTACTTATTTAGAGCATGGTTAGGCAATACATACCCAAGGAATCATGTAGTCCCCCTGCTCTTTTGCAGCACTTACATCCCTCCATGAAAAGCAGCCCCAAAGGGGAATTGCTGTACATTGTAACCTCCAGGACTAGCAATTCTTGTTTAAAATAAAGTACAATTCCCCATACAATTTGGTGCACTTTCTCTAACTTCCCAAAAGTGGACCTTCCATTATCATTTGGGCTTCCAAACTTTTCATGTTGATGACACAATTTTTAGGCATGCATCATTTCACGACACAGTAATTCAGTTTTAGTAGCAAACCAGAGGTTAAACTAACCCCATATAAGAGATACAGACACATACATAAATTGTAATAACAAAATATATGGGGACACAACATATCCCATGAAAACCTTTCATATATTTTTTTAAAATTAATGATTTATAAATAATAACATACATTCCAAGATTGTACGTGACACACCTACACACTTCAGGCAACACACTAATGTGTCACAACACACCATTTGGAAAGCCCTGAGTTAGGGTATGGCCCATTGCAGTCCTGGGGACAGAAAATTGGCCTATAAACCACAGATCTTTATCTAGAGAGTCATGTGCCTTCTTCTAAGTGACTGTGTCTTAAGAAGTATACATTCCTGTGTATACTTATGCCAATTTTTTTTGTGGAAACAGTTTTTATCTGTCATTTGTCCGTTAGGGTTATACTGTTATACTATTGGTTCTACTGGTTCTACTGTTATAGCTGTGATGTTTTGACTTTTACAAAATAGAAAGTAAGAATGATCTGTCATACACACTGATAAATTGTTCTAAAAATAAAGTATGACATTGTTTCCCAGGTAAAGGAAAGTGAGTCCCTTGAGGTGCATTTTTGAGTTTCTCTGGGCTTAGGAAAAATGGAATATCCTGATTCATTGTGTTTCACACATTTCTTGTGAATCAACTTACCTCTTAATAAGTTACCATCTTTGAAACTTAACTCTTTAAGTAGTTAAAAGTGAAAATGTTTAACTTTTCACTTAACTCAGTTTAACTTTAATGGCAGCTGTTAACTTTAACCAGTTAAAATTTCCATTAACTTTCCCCATGACTGCCTCTGAGTAAATGTGCTTAAGATTCCACAGCTGATCACTGAATAGTGAATGCACAGACACAAGCTCAGAATAGAAGCAGAGACTGATAAGAACTTTCTGGAGTCAAGAACTACCACAGGCATCTTATATTTCTGAATAATTCTCTCTTCCTTTATATCCCAGCAAACTTATTGCCTCTTTATTTTCTAGGTTTATAAATTTGTTGTTGTGTGCCTTCAAGTCATTTCTGAGTTACGGTGTCCCTGAGGCAACCCTATCATGTGGTTTTCTTGGCAAGGTTTGTTCGAAGGGGATTTGCCTTCCTCAGAGGCTGAGAGAATGTGACTTGCCCTAGGTCACCCAGTGGGTTTTCATGATCAAGAGGGCATTCAAACCCTGGTCTCCAGAGTCATAGTCCATTGTTCAAACTACTACACCACATGGTGTTATATATAACACCACACAGTGTTATATCTCACAGTTAAGAATGCAAATCCCTACAAATCAAAGCGAAATCCTTTAATATAACCACAACCAAAACAACAGGAAACTATCAGCATCCTTCCGCCAAGTGGTATCAATGGGATTGATTGGCTGAGAAGAGGCAATTAAACTTTAATAATACAGTGCAATATACCTTTTGTCAACTTCCAGCCACCAGAGGCTGGTGCAATAACTGGCTATGGCTTCAGTGATGATTGCCTAGATGGAAGAAATGGGATTTTTATTAATTGTCCTAATCATCGAAGGTTGCTTGAGCAGAGCAGTGGATATGCAAGATTCTATAAGTCTGGCCAGCCTAGAGTTGTGTCTAGTGCACAGTGTTTAATCATCCAGTTATCTATACTAAGTGTGTTCATAGCATCTCTGACAGTGAAGAAATATAACGTTTTGAGTGATGTGAGGCTTAAAAGCATGCTGTATGGTCAACAGGGCATGTAAATTTACCCATTTAAAATAATTTTTGTAGCATTTTTTCAATGCAATAATCTCAAAATGCTTTACAAGCAAAACAGAAGCAATGAAAACAATGGCTAAAAATGAAAAGATGAAAACAATAAAATAATCTATTAAAAGTAATTCATTAAAAATAATGGAGTAAAGGACAACTTTAAGCAATCAGAAAAATAATTAGAAAAAAAAATGTCTCAGCAAAGTAATAAATCTTTACTTGGTGGCAGGATCACTCAATACGGGTAGTCTAATCTCAGTGGGGTCACTAATCAGCATTGTGGGTGACACAACCGGGAACAACCTCCTGCACACACAAAAATGACCCTCACTGGGCCCTAAGCAGCATCCTCCTACAATATCTGAAAAAACATGGTTTTGGAAAGACGGATTATTTCTACTGTAGAGCCAAAACCAGAATTTATACATAACAAATCAACTGGAGGTTCCATTTTGAAAAGACCTAAGTAATAGATATTCAGCTGCAATATAGACAAAGATCTGTCATAATTTCTAGGGAGCTTTAGAGAGGCAAGGTGACAGAAAGAGATCATGCAAATGAAAGGCAGATTCTGCCTGAGCTGGGTGAGAGAGAGCCATAACTGTGGTTCAGTCAAATCTGACCTAGTTTAAAGAAATCAGGTCATCTGTGAGCTCTTCATTACCCCCAGACTAAACAGTGCAAAATGTAACAGCCAGCATCTCTGTCTTCTCAGTGTGCCGCTAATTCTCATTACAACGTCGTTATGCATTTCTTAATATCTATTGACTTAGTCATCTGGCCACACCAAAGCTGGTAAACAGCACCAGGGGAAGGAAGGAAAGTAAACATTATTACTGACTCTTTTAAAAGAAGGAGAAGAAAAGGAAAGAACTGACAGAGTAAACAAAGCCGTACTTTCAGAATTTTCCTCTAGGGAATGAAGGAACAAAGGAAGCCACAACTGCCTATCAACATTAGACATGACTGATGGAATTCACCTCTTTAACACCAGCAAAATCAAAAATGCTACTAGCACTTTGAACAGCAAGTGTGGCTGGGGCCACAGAACAAGGGGCAGATAAGGCAAAGGTGATGGGGAGCCCTGAGTGATATGAATTCTAATGTTCTCTACAGTCTGTTTTTCAAGGAAGCTGCTCACGTTACAGGAATTACACCCTAATATTTGCTAAGAGCGTTGCATAAGCATATACCTGTGACTGCCTTCTTCTAAATGTATAGAGGTTCACCTTCAACTCACAGAAAACATCTCCAAGGTTCCTGGTTTCTGACTGAACATTGTACATCATAAGGAACAGACAAGGCTTGGAAGAGTTACTTTTTGAAACACAACTCCCAGAATTGCTCAGACTGCATGGCCATGTTTTTCCAAACTTCAGGAATGGGATCAGCACAGATTCATTTCTAAGAAGGGCGCTGGTGGTCTTCACTCATAGGACATCTGCATAATTAAGCAGACAGAAACAGGGAATTATGCCCATGTCCATATCCCTTCCTTATGTGAAAACACTGAGTATATGCCCAAGGTTAAAGTTTCAGGGCATCACTGTTTGGGTGGGTGTTGAAAACAGCTATAATGGCTTCCAACAGCACCCTGGGAAGTGCTCCTCCTCCTCTTATCCAGTGAGGAAGGAGAGAAGCCATTTTCTAGAGGAGTTTGAGAAAGCAGAATATACAGGCACCTGGCATGACAAAGCAGGCCATGGATGTCCTCCTCAGAGATTGCATTTGTGCAGGGGTTTTTGAAGAGAAACTCTGTTCTCCAAGATGAGGCTTAGTTCACACTAAACAATTATAGTGTTGTGATTCCCCTTTATCTGTCATGGCAACATCCTTTGGAATCCTGGAACTTGCAGTTTTGGGAGAGATATTTGGAATTTTCAGCCTGAAAACTCCTCTGGGGCCTCTGACTGAACTTCCATTCCCAGGATTTCTTAGGATGCAGCCACAGCAGTTAGTGAAATCATAGTGCTATCATTATGGAGCATGAAAAGACTCCAGGATGGGCATATAGAAAACCCTGTGCTTCTTAGCCACAAAACAAGGTGGATAGGGAAGAGGAAGAACCCTAATGACTAACATTAATGCCATTTGCTTTTAGTAGGTCTATATAGCCTTAGCCATGGCTAAGGGCCTAGTCTAGAAAGACATTGTTTATTTATTTACTCATTTATTTAATTTATATACCATCTTTCTCTCCAAAGTGGAATTTGGGAAGCTCACAACACAGAAAAAACTGGTACAAAACATAACAAATTATTGAACAAATTGTAATATTAAACATCACTGAATTAAAAGCAATTTTCAAACAAATCAAGAAACAAACACAGTATCTGCCTGTTAAAAGCTCTTTCCCCAGCATCCAGTCAGTTGCCAAAGGCCCATGTGAATAGAAAGGGTGCTGTCTGGAAGAATGACAAGGAGAGGCAGCCTAATCAAACTTGGAAGGAAGTTCCACAGTCTTGGCATCCTGGGATGGATAGACAGGTCAATGGATGGATGGACAGATCATGGTTATTGTATATTTTAGTGACAATGAAAACTGTACATATTACACACCAATGCACATGTCCCCCACATATTATTTCAATATTGGGAGATTGCTCCAACCATGCAACCTTCAGCCCAGCAATGAGTTCCTTCAGTAAAGGAGAAACCAACATTGAAGTATACTCAGTAATGACTCACATCCAACTGTGGCTCCCCCTTGAGTGTCCTGGCTAATGTCTGTGTGCAGTTTGTTAGCTATGCTCTTCATTTTCAGATGTACACAGAAGCCATTTCTGCCCTACATTGTGATGGTGTTATTATTCCACTTTCAACATCCTGTGGAATTCTGGGGTTCGTAGTTTACTGAGGCCAAAGAGTTCTCTGGCTGAGAATTCTAAATGCCCCTCCCTAAACTGCAAACCCCAGGATTTCATTGGATGTTGAAAGTGGAATAATAGCACTACAACAGTGTAGTGTGGGAATGACCAGAGATTTATTTAACACAGTATCTCTAGAAAATGTAATTGTGAAGTGGCCCACTCCTTGCTGCCGCATATTATCTGGGACCAGACATCTAGTCCAAAACAGAGGCACCAGTGCCTGGGTGTCATGCCTCCTCGCAGAATGACATCTTCTTCCTTAATATCAATGGAGGGAGCTGATCCATGTACACATTCTCTTGCGTGCATGGATTACCTGCTTCCACTGCATTTAATCCTTGCATCTACAAGATCCGCACGCACGGCTGAGCACACATGCATCTCAAACTACACACAAAGCAAATGTAGCTGCTTTGTCGGCAGAAAATTATTTGATGCGATGTTATCTCCCAAGATAGCATTGAGCTTTATAGTAGTCTTTCTCCAATCACTGCCTTGACAACACTTCAGAACATGATTAAGAAACAGTATATTCCCTGGTTCTGGGCTGGTCCTGGGGAGCATTTTCACAAGCTGCCTGTTTCCTCAAAGGGTGGCTGAATTTTACTTTCACACATATTCTGTAATAGATAGGATTCATGGTATACCATTTGATCTTTTCTGAAGCAGAAGTTGAGAACACACACACATAAATATCCCATTAGTACAAGACAGCACAAAATAAATAAACAAATACATACATACATACATACATACACACACACACACACACACATGCTCTCTCTTCAGTGTTTTAGTAGGTGGCAGAGCTTGGAGCTATTAAGCCATGGACAGCAGGGAGAGTCTGGAATACACAAACCTGGCTAGGAAAGTTGTTGACATGTGTCTGCTCTCCTCTAGCTCTCCTCTCTTTCCTTCCCAGGGAAGGAACTGAGCTCTAAGTCTTTTTTCATTACCACTATTTCCCCACCTTCCAGGTACCAGCATTCACTTTATATTGGGAGTGCTTGGCCTGTCTCCTTGTTTGGGCTTGGGCCTATCTCCTTGCCATGGTCACCACTGGTGTTTCAGTTGTATGCTTCCACTCCACTGTCCAGGAAAATGCTAATTTAATGGAGCTTGCTGCTGTTTCTCCTTACTCTCATAATTGCACTTGGAGCTTGGAGCCAGCAAGGGAGTAGATATGGGAAGGCTTTGGAGTATCAGAGGTGGTGCACAGGGCTCCCTTTGCTGTCCTTGTAAAGGCATTGGGGGTTTGGCAGGTGTCTGAAGATGCTGATCCCCTGATGGTAGGGTGCCCATGTTGTTACTGCAGGTTAGGCCTCCTTGGAGATAGCATAAAGATATCATTTTGATATCAATAATTTGGCTCTCTTCCACCACTCCTCTCCACGTGTTTGTGAGCCCCCCGGACAAGCACCGAACTAAGCTCGGCCATCAAACGCTGCAATATCCCAACACAATACAGACAGGCCAGAAATAGCCAGATCACTGCTTTAGGAGACCTCTCTGCAAACACCCTCATTATGTGTGCACACTGTTTACAAAGGACTCCCTGCCCCGAGCAGGCAACTTGGCAAGCTGAATACTCAACTGCCAAGCACTGAGCATTTGCATACTGTCTACCTCTTTGTCAATTTGGACTTAATTCAATCATGCAAAATTTTGACCTTTCCAAGGCTTTGTCTCGTGCCCGAAACTCATTGTTTTTCCCAAGTACGGAATAGCCTGCAGTTACATTTCTCTCTATAAAAACCCCTGATTCCAAGACCTTCCTCAGATCGCTCCCGAGTTCCAGACTGCCTTGCTGCTGCTTGGCGAGCTTCCCCTCAGCTCCACGTGCTGAGCCACATTGAACCCCAGCATCGCTCTCTACTCTTCCAGGCTTCAGGACAGGTTTCGTATCACCCAATTCAACAATCCCTCTAAAAATCCCTCTATACCACTCCAACCTTTATTTTCCATAATTCTTGTGTGAGTGTGTTGCATACATTGTGTGTCTGTATTTAATAAAATCTCAATTATTCTTAAATTTTGGCGTGCTCCTTGACTTGGCCTGACCCCGTAGACACTGGGTAAAAGATTCCGCTGTGTTGCCCTGCCTCTCGCATTGCTAACATGTGCTCTAGCTAATTTCCTCAAATTTAGTTAATTGAGAGCGCATATAGGTGTCCCTCCCGGCACACCCAGTAAACAGGGTAACAATGTACCCTACTTTGCAGAGAATGATCCACTATTTGAAGGGATTTCCAGTCCAAATTTGGTTTCATTTAGATTACCACAGAGAGGTGAGAGAGAGATATGGTCTGAAAGATGACTAGCAGGTCAGGGGCACCCAAACTGAGAGAGTCTGCTGTAGGCACAAATCTCATCTGGTCACTATGATCAGATACATCTCCTCTTCCCTCCCTCCTTCTCCATATAAATTGCTACATCATGCCTTCTAATATTTTACAGATGAAAATGAGAACGCATGTGGCCAAACAATATCAAAGTATCATCAAGATGGTGAACATTATTAATGAGGAAGAACGCACAGTTTAGGAGAGGCAACAACAGTTTGCTTTGCCTGAGCCTACTAGAACGGGCAAGATTCCACCCCCTTCTCTTCTCTCCCCTGTCCCCAGTGAGTAAACTGAGTGCAAACTACTTTTGCATTTTGAACTCAGTTTGCAGAAACTCATGTTAAGTGGCCCAGAGGAAAAACTGGGATGTTTTAAGCTTCTAAAAAGTTGGATAACAGATGATTAATCAAGACAAGATTAATCAAGACTGTCCTTACCCAAATCAGTTCAAGTGGAAGATATAGGCAAATTTTATGCCAACTTTCGTCCTCCTTTTTGGTGATGTGGTGTAAAAGGCCACCTTTCCCGAAGCTGACCGTCTGTAGAGAAAATGTTTCAGTGGACCTTCACAGATAATATTCTTATGTTCCACATATGTATCAGTTATTTCATATGTCTATTGATTTTGTAGATTACTGTACCTAACGGACAAGCATTGAACATGCAATAAAGTTTGTTAGAGTAATATGATGTTTGTTGTCAGACATTAAATATTGCTGTAATTAGCAATGTTAGTTAAGCAAAAAAACAATTCTCAGAAAAATATTTTAAAAAGTCATTCATTCCTATTACTCATAGCATTGAATAGTAGCAGTAGTTGCTGCTGCTGTTATTAAAGTCACGGTTTCTTGTTAAAATGTTTTAAAAGGTGACTCACAGCACTGTGTTATTCTTCCATTGTTTTCTTTGTGGGGAAAAAACTCTTAAGATTCATAAAAGAATGGCACAAAACTTTTAAAAATTTTGTCAAAATGCCTCTACAAATTCCTAAAACTGTCTCTGAAGGATAACTTCAGAAAGTAATTTTAAAATCTTGTTTACTGCATCAATAAAATGACTTTGTCCCCAACTCTTTAAATTATATTGGAAGTGTAACTATATATTTTCTCTTTTTTTAATTGAATAATATACAGAGTAACAAAAAAAAACAATAAAGTAAAAATACCACAGTAACACCCCATAAAACAAAATAATACAAAACATAACAGACCATGAAATAAACTATACAACAATAAACTATCAAAAAAGAAAACAAAACTACACATATCAAACTACACTACAAGACAATTACAAAACTACATATAAATAAAAATTGGTTCCCGTCCCTGCTGCAAACAGTGAACAGTAACCCAACAGTAGCAGCTAATCATTAGATCATAAACTAAAGTTATGATATATGCTTGTTGCCTGTAATTTTTCTATGTAATAAATCTACATTTACAATATGAGTTAATAGTTAATGAATCTAAGTACATTATTAATAATAATAATTCTATTACTACATATTTTTACTTTCTTAAAGCTACGTTATTTGCAGTTTGCTGCTTCCAAGCTCTGCCAAAACAATCTAAGAGAAGTCATTTTGAAAAGCTGAAGGTGTTCTTTGTCAGGAGCCTCAAGAAGCCATCATTGCTGAGGTGACTTACTTCCTATGTATGTACGTGGGCATCATGAGTACACTGCAGATAGCAGCTCTGTTTATACATCAGAGCTTCTGCAAGCATACAAGAGCCCTCTGGTTAGAGTACAACATATAAGAAAATGTTCCACTTACTCCATGGGGGTTCTCAGGCTCTCTCCAAGTTCAGGAATATGTTAACAGTACGGCTATGTGTATCCCACACTCCTGTGGAGGTACAACATGTGGCATTGGGTACACAATTCCACTCCTTGGGAATCTCTCACTTTTTCATGGGAATCTAACAAGCTTCTAGCCTTTGTGGCTGTAAAGAGCAGCCTAAGACTGTGATGCAGTCTACGTGGTAAGTCCCAGGAACCGAGATAACTACATCAGATTTTCAGCATTCAGGGCTTCAGCTTCCCTCAGCCTTTTTCCAGTATTAGCAGAAGCAGAATACATTATTGAAAGTGTGTTTTTTGTTGTTGTTGTTTAATTTCTTTGGCACAGTTTAACCTGTGTAAGCTTTCAGCCTCCCCGCTACTTATGAAAATCTCTTTGAGCTGGATCTAGGGAAGGTTAACTGGACAAGCTCTGTTGAGATATGTTGATCATGATTAAATAAGTCAAACTTTTTCAGTAGAACTGTGTCTGCCCTGAATAGGTCTACTGAATTCACAAAAAGTGTATGTAGGTGTGCAAAACAGGTGCAATCCAATGAATGTTCACTAAGGAAGTTCTCTTCAATCCTACTACCTCTGCAGGCGCTTGTGTTACTCTGACTTCTGGGGGTCCCTTAGGGGACATCTTGATTCGCTCCAAAATGCAAAGATTGAGGGAAATTAGCGGAGCACTGGCTGTAGCCAAACAAGGGGCATGGTAACCCAGCAGAATCTTTTGCCCAATTTTTACAGGATCAAACCAAGTGAAAAGCCAGACAAATGTACCAATAAATGGATTTTATTAATAAATGTGTTCTCATGCACCAACACAATCACTCACTCATGCACACAAGGCCTACCAAGAAAGGAAGAGGTGAAATTGATAGGAGATTCAGTGGAGAGGGTGTAAAGGCAGAGATACTACACCTATCTTGAAGTCTGGGAAGCTGTAAGAAGAACAGAGCTCAGCAAAGAGAAGCGGCTGAGGGGATCACTTGACTAACAGAGTGCAGGTCTGCTAGTATGGTGGGGAGTTCTCCAAAGAGACCCTCAAAAACTAGGACTACTTATAGGGCAGAATGTACCTTGAGGGCAGGCCCTCTCCCAGTAAGAACAATGGCCAAAACAAAGGGAGAAATGCCACACAATAGCAACTTGGTAGTTTGCATGATTGGCTTATGCAGATGCAGTGCAGGGTTTACTAACAATGGAGTTGTTCAACCTGGGGAAGACCCAATAATTCACTCGGGTTGGCTGAAAACCTTTTGTCTGTGCGGACGTGTTTAGCCTGAGGTCCCCTAGGGGAATGTGACTGGGGATTTTCCTGGCCTGACCTATTTTCGGTTGTTCGACCTCTTTGTCTATGTACCCATTTGGGCAACCTCTCTGGCATGGTGGGCATATTTAATATCAAATTTATATCAAATTTAATATCAAATTTATAGTCCCCAAGATAGGGTATGCCAGTGAAGTAACACTTGTTATATTTTGTTTTGTTTTTTGTGAGGAGATGAGAATGGACCTTCTCAGTGGCTGCTCCAAGGCTGTGGAATTTCCTGTCGTCTTTTCTATTCAAAACAAGCTGTTGGTATCCAACTAGCTGTTGAGGAAAAGGTGATTCTGTACTCTACCCTGCTCCATAGGCTTTTTAAAAAACTGGTTCTAGCTTGGTTGATTTTTTTATATGATAATCTGTTCAGTTTTATTTTAATATTATAAATGATTTTATATTTAGTAGTATCTGGGCTTTTTTTGTTATTGTTTTAATTGTTGTTATTTTGTTGATTTTGTTAAAGGTTTGAGCAAGATTTCAAATGGACCTCTTGTAAAGATGAATGGATTAAGGGTGTCTGTGTACAGGGGTGGCAGCTCTGTTGCCCCAATTCAGAGTTTCTCCTAGTGGCTGCTGTCGTGTGCACACACCAGAGTTTTACAGAAGTTACTTTTTTAAAAATAACTTCCAGCATATCACAGCCAGGGTATCTAGTGGCTAAGACATCCATGTCAGCTCTCAACAACTATGAAAAGATCAGCATTGACATTGTTAGCAATGCCTTTTGCATCTCTGTTCCTCTAGATATTAATTAATATCCTGTCTTTTTTCCAGCCCAGGATCCAAAGAAGCTTATAGCAAATTTTAAAAAGTACAGCTAAAATCTATATGATACAAAAGTAAAATAAATAAATAAACACTTCTGTTAAAATACTAAACTAAGAGTTTAAAATACATTTAAATGTAGTCAAAAGGACAACAGCACAAAATTCTCCATTGAAAAAGCTTTTTCCCACAGTAACTTAAGAGCAGAAGCTCTAACTGAATAATAAAAAGTTTTCCCACTCAAATATCCATGTAAATATCTGCAAAATGAGGCTACAGTCCACATGTATGATGAAGTGCGGTGCTATATGCAAACAAATATGCCGAATAAAACCTTTTTAGTCTTAAAGATGCTACGAGTATCTTTGCTGTTCAAGAAGGCTAAGAGATTTGAGGAGTTATGCTGTTCTTGTGTTCCTGATGTCATACCTCATTTGCCTTGGCGCTGTTCCATGTATTATCATCTTCTCTGACAACTTGTGGCTGTCCATGGTCCCAGGGAGAGCTGTTTACTAATGTCAGACTCTGAAAGCATAAAGGGACAAGGGAATTTAACTGGCTGGTGGTTCCCATTAGCCACCAGTGGTGTGAGAAATATACTCTGGATTCTATCCCAGGGTTTAAAGGAGCTATCCATTGTCCTGACGCTATACCAGACACAGGGTTCAGCACCTTGGATAGCTCCATTAAATTGTTTCAGAAAACCCAGCATGGGCTCACCACATCTCTGATATAGAACCCACAAGTTACCACTGAGCAAGCAAAGTATGGGTTCTACAACTGAGCTACAGGTTTTCCTAACCTTTGACTAGCAAATGTTAGTGGTATCTTACTTTACCCTGTGTGAAAGCAGATGCAAAGAAGAACAATCAAATGCTTAATTATTGCAAACATAATCAGATAGATTTATCCATGGTCTCACCTAAACAGAAGCCTGGATCTGACGTTCTCCTGACCTCTGCATGAACTACTCTGCATCAAAATATAGCCAGAAGAATGTCAGCCAAAATAGTGTGGCCAAATAGAAGCAAAACAGCTTCTGTCTCACATTTCTTTAGGCAATGACAGACTAGAACAATTAGGTTACCTTGTGGCTGCTACAGTAACATGCAGTGTGACTCGGATGAGGTCAGTGCTTCTGCCCAGATTGGGAATGTTTGCTCTAATATCAGAATCAAACTAACGGGTGACTGGACAACTTTGCACCCCCCATTTTAATCTATGAACCACATCGACCTCATCTGTTATCAGATTAGATATGGGCTGTAAAAACTGCACTTCATTGAATAAAATGTGTAAATAAAGAAAATTAGTGACTATTAGGATTATATGGCTGCATTTTTTTTTTAACTTAATCTGCTGAAGGAACAGCCCATCTAGTCTAGCAGAATGCAGGGATCCAACATCCAACATCCAACATGTCCCTGGAAACTGAAGAAGTTTGGGATTTTGGAACACAACTCCCAGACCACTCAGCATGACCACTGGCTAACATGGGAGATGTAGTCCCAAAATTAACATTTCCCATTGCTGAAATGTCCTTTGTATACTTTCTTCCATTTCATCCAGTTTATAGTTTTTCCCAGAGGGAAAGTAAGAAAGAACAAGGTGATTTTTGCCTTCTGTAAAATAAGGATTTAATTTAATAGTTGTTGCTGTGTGCCTTCAAGTCATTTCCGACTTATCTCAAACCTAAGGCAAAGCTATCACAAGGGTATCAGGCAGAATTTGTTCAGAAGGGGGCTGCCCTTGCAAACTGAGGCTGAGAGAGTGTGACTAAACAAGGTCAGGCAGTGGGTTTCCATGGCTGAACAGAGATTCAGACCCTGGTATTCCAGTGTCCTAGTTCAACACTCAAACCAACATAGCATGCTGACTCTCAATTTAATAGCTGGTTCTGTATATAAAATAAGAATATCATACCAGCTGGATTTTATTTGCACCATCTCCACAGTACATTTAGTGATATGCTCACACTCTTGGAAGGTTAACTCAATAGCTACTGAAAAGAATTTGGAGCATGACAGCTAGACTAACCAAAAAGAAAAATGAAAAACAAAACATGTGGTTCCATGCAAGTTTATTCGGGAGTGGGTCCTATTGATTTTGGCAAAGCAAGTAAGAATGTTTAGGTTTACAGAAATTAGTTTGCAAAATTAATATTTCTAAAAACAAGTAAGAGCACACACCTATATATGTGCTTCTGATTTATCTGACAATCGAATTGCAGGACAAATAATAAAAACTGACATCCCAACATTAGCTTAACCTGCGTGAACATTCAAAGACATAGCCGTGTTACTCTGGATCAGGATGCAAAGTAATCTTGTTGCACCTTTAAGAGTGACTAAGAGAAAGAGGATGGTAGCATGAGCTTTTGTAGACTTAAGTCTATTTAATGTATCTACTGAAGTAGACTGACGTCTACAAAAGCTTATGCTTCCAGCTTCTTTCTCTCAGTTAGTCTTAGAGGTGCAAAAAGATCCTTTAGCATACTGTGTGAACATGTTGGGGCCATAGAATAAAATAAAAAGACTCACAACAAGGTAAGGTTTCATTCCACCCGCCACTGCTTTGATCATTTTATACTACCTGTATTAATAATTACCCTGAAGCATCTCTAACAAGGGGGTTCAGAAGGGGAAAAAAGCCACTTAAACTAAAGGAAAAGAGAGGAGAGAGAGAGAGAACGAGCGCAACTGTTCCACTTCATCTAGCAGTGCTGCAATACATCACTCCAATTAAATCCCAGCCAATAAGCAATAGGAGGACGTGTTAAGTAAAATTCATGAGCTTTGAATGCATGTGAATGAGTCTGCCAATCAGAATCAATGCCACCCATTCATCTGTTGTAACTCCATGGTGATGACAATGAGCTTGAAACCAGGCTTTGTTGTCATCAGCTGTGCCAGAGTTGCTTGGATCAAATGTGCGGGGACATTTAAATCTTCAGCAGAGAAGCAACACATAGAACATCTTATTCATGGCTCAGAACTAACAGAGGGGCGAGAGGTGCCCTTAATCAGCCCCCGAGTAAATAATTCAGGATGCAGTTCCTTGTGAAGGGCACTGTTGTCTTTCCTTCTTTAAACACACACAGACACACACACACATGTGTGGACAACTAAATGGCTTTTCTTGAATGCATATGTGAAGATGGCAGAAACACAGGCACTGTGCCTTTTGCACAATTCCTGTCCTTCCCTCAAAGGCTCCGCAAGCAAAGTGCAGCTTGTCGCTAACTCTGTCAAGGCACACCACTCAGAATCATTGTTGCTGGGATTGTTTTGCTGGACTGCTGTCCCTCTCAGCCTCTTTTCAGAGCCCACCATGGCAGATGGCAGAGTCTGACTCCCTTTTACGACGGCCATTTCATTTGTGCCGCTTGACCTGCATCTCTCACGTGGTCCAAATGTGATATAAAGTGCATCAGTTTCTCAAACAATCGTTCACAAAACTAGCCAGGTCTCTCTGTGCCTGTGTTTTTTGTTGTTTTGTTTTGTTTTGTTTTGCTGGTGGTGGTGGTGTCCTCTTACATCCAATGGCAAAACCTCAAGGAACCAAATTTGGTGACTTAACAATAAGAGTTTCACTCCCCATGCATTCTGAATCAACCTGATGGTAAGAGTAACCATGACAGAAATAATGCATAAATCACTTGACCTAATCAGTATTAATAATTATTTTTATCCTATGGGTGCCTGGACTGTTGAAATTCCAGTTACTTCAATGAAGCCACACTGTAGTCAAGACTGCAACCACCAACAGCAATATGATATGATAACACTTTACAAAAGCTAAAGCCCAACTGGATGTGTTACAAATGAAGTGCTAATAATACCCCAAAGAGTTTGGGACAATCTTTTTAGACCCTTTCTAGAACCTAGACTAAAGAACAAGTATGCTACAGAAAGAATTTTTACAAATATCTGTAAAAGACACAGATTTGTTTCCAATGCTTTGTTATTTCTATCAAGTGGTAATCTTCCCCTTCTTTACTCAGTGAGAAGGAAACAACACGGCACCCACTCTTTTAGTTCTTAGAGTTTCTTCAGGAATAAAATGTTGTTCTACCTCCATTATCACAATCCTTATGTCTGCTTACAGATATGAGCCCTCTTGGAGCAAGGTTTGCTCTTGTCTTTTAATTTACATTTTAATTGATTTTTGAATGGTGAATTTAAGAGCAGGAGGCAGGGGATTACATGAACAAAAATCACATTTCCTGATTAAATGGAAAAAGATCCCTACAATAATAAGTATTAAGGAAGCTACAAAGGGCCAAGAGAGAAAAACGAAGAAAGAATATCAGCTTTTGGGAAATGAATGACAATACCAAACTAATTTCTAGGGAATGGTTCAGACATGCATGTAGATTATTGGATTTAATAGTGGTGCTTTTATTATTGGAGATGAAGTAGGAAAACAGACTGTATTACTGTGCGCTTCTTTTTTAGCTGTATTTGATTAATATATCAAATTATTCCACTGAATCCACATGACACGGAGAAGTGCTATCACTTCTGTAGACCTTCTCCTTACCTATCTGTACATCCATAAATTCTGTGTTGGTTTTATGCATTTACCTGGGGTATTGTCAGTGAGCTCACTGTCATTCACCTCCCTTTTGGAAGGACGAACCATTGGTGATCCTTTTTCTGATCAGGCCAAAGCTACCTCAGTATGAGGCCCTTGAGAAGGTAGACAAAATGAATGTGGCTACAGAGCCAAGTCTAGAACATTGAGGAAAGAATCAGAGGAAAAACCAGTTTGCGTATTCAGCTGAATTAGAAGAATTTCTCTTCTTGTTCTCTTCGTGAACAAGTATGTTCAGTGTGTTCGTGTCCTGAAAACACTGGTGGCGCAGTGGTTAAATGCTAGTACTGCAACCATAAGGTTGTGAGTTCGATCCTGCCAGGCTCCAAGGTTGACTCAGCCTTCCATCCTTCTGCAGGTCGGTAAAATGAGTACCCAGCTTGTTGGGGGCAATTAGCTAAAACACATTGTAAACCGCTTAGATAACACTCAGTTGATAAGCGGTATAGAAATAAATGCTATTGTTATATAGTGTCAGCAAGGCACGCACCTATGAGAAATCCAGAGGCTTTACCGAGCAGACTGAACTTTCAAACAGAAAGAGAAATACTCCTTTATTTTAGAATATGAAAATGTGGCTAGATGAGAAGGAATTCAATCAACTAACTATCACTTTCTCAGAGAATCAAATATATGCTCAAGATTATCATGAAACTTAAATTAGCAGGGACATTTCTCAGTAATTGAAGACTTTGGCTTTATTTACCCCAAGGATATAGACCACTTTCTTTTCCCTATATCTGGAAAATAAAATAAGATTATATGAAAGAGGTGTCAAGTCATCAGAATCAATATATTGACCCTTCAATGATGGGTTGTGGGGCCTTTTGATACATTCATAATAAACATATTGGATTAGCATGATGTGTTCTGCCAGAATTCATTCAGGAAATAGAAGATAATTTTATTTTCCATTATTGAAAATGACAGCTTGAGAATGGTTTTGTGAAGGGTGTTTGAATAAAGTGGGAACCTTGCAATATCAATAACAACTTGGTGTGTTCAGTGAAGAGGGTTTGGAGTCATTTTACCTTTCTCTTTCAGCATGTACCAGAAATATGAACTCCCTCTGGTAGACAGGACCAAAACAAGCAGTTACTTAATGTGTGTATATATAGGCCCTTTTCACACGGAGGTTAAAAAACGTTGTAGAGAGACCTCTGATGGAGGTCGTCTACACCGTAAAGTGGGTTGGGGTGGACTACGTTTGCATAGTTCCACACCCCAATCCGCGCTAGGGCGACCGGAAGTGGCGCCACCGCGTGCTTTTTAAAAACCACTTTTCAGGAGGTTTTCAAAAAGCACAGGGCGTGCAACCGCATGCAGCCGCGTGCAGCCCCGTCACGGCGCCCAGTGTAGATTTGCAGGCCCGCGCAAGGGCGTGCCTGCAGACCTGCCAGGGGGTGGGCTTCCGGCTGGCAAGCTTCTCCGGTTGGTGGAGAGCCTCCGCCAGCCGGGAGCCACCATTTTGGGCGCTGCAGGACGCCGCGGGACGCCAACGAATGTGGAGAAGCGAAAACGTGCTGCTCCATGTGGCGATGGACTTACCTGGTTTCAGGTAAGCTCCGTTTTAGCGCGTTTTCGCCTGTTTCTTCCTCCGCATGTGCAAAGGGCCATAGATGCCTTTCAAGCTGCCTATCAACTTATGGTAACTCCATGAATTTCACAGGGTTTTCAAATACTTCAGACATGGAGCATTTACGCACTACCCTGTTACGGTGCTATTATTCCACTTTCAACATTCTACGGAATCCAGGGGTTTGCAGTTTAGGGAGGGGCCTTTAGAATTCTCAGCCAGAGAGCTCTTTGGCCTCAGTAAACTACAAACCCCAGAATTCCACAGGACATTGACAGTGTAATAATAGCACTATTACAGTGTAGTGCAAAAAGGCCCATGGTTTTACCAGTTCATTCTCATGAAACATAGTCTACAGCATCAGGTATTCATTGGCAATCACCCACCCAAGTACTTAATATCCAGGATGGAGGCAGAAACAGACTTGTGGTAGCAGAGCTCTCTCTTTAAACCTTCAAACAAGCTACTAAAAACAGCTAAATCTCTTCAGACTCAATATCCAGTGACACAACATGTGTGGACACATTGGTTTATACCTCCAGTGATTAGAGTCTTGGGCTGGGACTTGGGAGAAAGGAGGATCCAGCTTCAAGTTGCCACAAAGCCATGAAGCTCATTGGGTAACCTCAGCCCAGTTAGTCTCTCAGCCTGACTTACCTTACAGCATTGCTATGACTATAAAATGAAGAAGAGAAAAATTATGTATGCTATCTTCAGCTCACTGGAGTGCAGGCAGGATCCAAATGTCACAAACAAACAAACTGAATGAAATAAACTAGAACTGATTCATTAAATCAATATTTAAGTGTTAATTTAACAGGTCCCATTAATTGAAACTGTCAGATGTAGTTGGGCCTAACAACTGATTTAGCCTACTGCTGTTTCTTTGGTTTGTTACACTGAACCTAATTTCATGGAGAAAAATGTCAATATTATGAATGTTTACTGGCCATTGTATGTAGTACATGGTTTTCAACAGCTACATGAAACCATGGGGGGAGATCATCCAGAGGCATAATGCAGGCTGTTATTGGAACACAGATGACACCCAAATATACTTCTCCATGCCCTCAAAAACAGCTTCTGCTAAGGATAGTATGTCTCCTCTGAATGAAAGCTTGAAGGAGGTAATGGTCTGGATGAGGAAAAACAAATTGAAATTGAATCCAGACAAGACAGAGGTGATTACTATTAAGGATCCTAATATGAGGTTTCAGATATGTCAACCAGTTCTGGATGGGATCATACTCCCCCTAAAAGACTGTGTTCACAGCGTGGGAGTGCTCCTGAATCCATCTCTCCAAATGTGAGCTCAGATAGATGTGATGGTCAGGAGTGCTTATTATCAGCTTTGGCTAATATATCAACAGCATCCCTTCCTAGAACTGAAAGACCTAAAGATGTAGTACACACATGGGTAACCTCAAGTTTGGACTTCTGCAATGCCCTGTACATTGGGCTACCTTTATACCAAGTCTGGGAATCCAACTTGCCCAAAATATGGCAGCCAGAATGGCTACAGGTAAATCAAGTAGTGAACATATCACACCAATATTAAAATCACTCTACTGGCTGTTAATTAGTTTCAAGACAATGTATAAAGTGTTGGTTATTACCTTTAAAGTCCTACATGGTTTGGATCCAAGTTACCTGCAGGATCACCTCCTCCCATACAATCCACTCAGGTTCTCCAGGGGCCATTTACTTAAACGAGCCAGAACTAGACTGTCAATGGTCACCCAAAGGACTTCTTCATTGGCTGCCCCTAGATTGTGGAATGACCTGCCGGAAGAGATTCAACAGCTAAACATGCTGTCTGAATTTTAGAATGTACTAAAGACCGATCTCTTCCAGCAGGCCTACCCACTTGATTTTAAACTATGAATTTTAAATTGGTATATTTTAAATGGTTTTATGTGTTTTAATTGTATTTTAATCTGTGTTGCACCTTACCTCATTTAGGTGAGTAAGGTTGTTGTTGTTGTTGTTGTTGTTGTTATTTTAGGAAAACAATGAGGCTTACTGCAGCATGAGAGCTTCCACAGCTGTAGAGAGGGCTATATTCCTTTACAGATCCTTTAGTTCTCAATTTATTTGCTGGAGAAGCTGGGGAATAGTTTTAAGAAGTCATACAGTGCGCTGGACCTTTAGCGGAGATTGTATAAGGCAATTCCAAAGTCAGATATCAAAGGTATTCCTCTGAAACATTTACTGTAAATTTCCATATGGTGTCTCATTTCTGGACCACCCTGCACAGATATAATCTCATAGTGAGTGCCGACAGGAGTAAATCTATCCATTTGTGCAGAAATATGAGGTTGAATGGATTACAGTATGATTTGTCTAATCCAATGCTTATGACTTGCCTACTGTGAGCCTCATAATGCTCACTCAGTGATGATGTCTTAGTTATTTGTCAGAAGAGATGTCCACTATAATCTGAAAACTGTGCTGACAGTGATGCGATTGAAACCCTGCTTGAATTCAATGGGATTCTGCCCTTGGAACAGGATAATGCTTTAAGCATTTTGTATGGATTTATTCCCAGAAATCACACTGCCTAGTGCTGATCTCAGCCGCAGTAAATCAGTCTACCATCTCTCAAATCTAATCAGATCACATTGCTTTCCTTTCCTCCCCTTTCCAAGATCACTCTCTTTTCCATCACAATGTGATGAAATTAGATGGTTGATGTACAGGAGCCGACCAGATTTGGAGATGTGGTAAAATTAACCTCGAAGGCCCTGCCAGAAAAGGTGGATATTTTTACGTCCCATTTTGTTTACTTATTAATGAAGAAGAAGAAGAGGAAGTAAAAGAGGAGGAGGAGGAACATGAAGCTGAGGAAGAAATAAGAACAAGAATAAGAATATCCCAAGTAAGATCCTTGCCCTTGAACTGTCTTTGGCTTATGGTTGCAAAGATTCTTTTGTTTATTGTTAACACATGTAAAAATTCACATGACTAGACAAATACAAAATGAGGCAGCACAGCATAATTCACAATTCTGTCACATCACTTAAATAAGAGTCAGTTCTGAAACTATTCTCAGTTCTGAGGGGAGAAAAATTCCAAATCTTGTCATTAATGCATTAACATTCTCTTCATTGTTTCCTTCCCCTTTTTCTGTGCCTCAAAGTTGTTTGCAACCTGAACAATAGAACTGCTAGGACTGATATCTGCCAGCATGGAGTCACTTCTTTAGTGTGAAAATTGTACTAAACAACTGAGGAGGGACAAACATAATGTTCTCAATGTAACCCCTGCAATTCATGTCCGATGAAATTTGATACAAGCATGGAGTTTAAATATAATGAAAATTATAGAGTTATAAGAGAGTTTATTGAAGTCCCATTTAGTAAGGTTTGGTATTGTGCAATTTGTTAGTAAGCTGCTGTTACTATCAAAAGTGAGAAAAAAGGGATATTACTTATCACAATGTAATATGATATAATGGTTTCGATGTTTGATTGAAGTATAGGAGATATTGATATTTTAATGCCAGATATGTCATCCTTGGGAAGAAGGAAAATGTTTCATTGTTAAAAGATAATGTAATAGGGCATGGAAAGAAGGAAACTGCTGGGTTTTTATTTAAGAAGAGTTGAAATAATTTGAATGTTATATACCATTGAAAGGAAGAATGGACATCATCTCTTTCTTTTTTATTGTTTAATCATTTTTCCCCTTTTCTTTCTTCTTTCTTTCTTTTCTAATGTAGATTTTGAATTTTAACGTAATTTAAAACTTTCAATAAAAATATTAATACGATGCATTTCTTTGTCAGAAGGATCTCCAGTCTGTCTAAAATCCTGGATAACCTCTACCAGTTGGAGAAGACAAACCCGTCTAGAAGGATCAACAGTTTTTGGCCTACTGTTGGACATCTTCCATGTGTTCATAAGCAGTTTCTGTTGAGGGCTTTTTTGACATGGCAAAGAATCAATTCAGTATTGAGATATATGACATTCCTTGTTTAAAGACTGTATTTCTTTTCTTTTCTTTTCTTTTCTTTTCTTTTCTTAGTAAAAGAATTTGTAGGGCCACATTTCCACATTGCTCTAATGTTTACTCAGAAGTGTCACTGAAGCAAAAGAGAATCTGGCTGCTTGTAGATAGAGGCTCCTCACACTTGGAACTAGAAAGCACTGTGCAGCTATTCCTTCTTTTAGTCCTTAATCCATTTCCTTCAGTACAGAAAAAGATGGAAGAAGTTGTTCAAAAGAGGAGTGGGAAGAATGATATGAGGTGAAACCCTAGTAAACTTCAGTGATTTAGATGCAGGAAGACGGTGTGAAACCACTCTTTTTTCCAAAGACTGCAACTCTAAGACCAGTCACTACTGGAAAAGACAGACATTGTAGGGCAATAAGGATGGAACCCCATGCTTCCCTGCTTTGTGCCTGAGCAAGGTGACTTGTTGTAATGTGCCTTGAAGTCAGTCCCCATCTTATGGTGACCCTCTCACAGAGATTTCTTGGTAAGATATATTCAGGAGGTTTTCTTGGCTGAGACTTAGAAGAACTTGCCCAGGGTCATCTGATGGGTTTCCACAGCCAAGCAGGGATTCAGGTTTATAGACTTCTAGTTCAACATCCAAACCATTATTCCATGCTGGCTCCCTTCTGTGTACAAAATACACTCTCTTGTTATTTCTCTTTGTCACTGCTTCAGAATCTAACACAGAGCAGAAGACAGGCTGCACTTGCATCTTGTGAAATTCCTCCAGCCATTTAGTGTGGCCACATACCCATTGTAGCTAAAAGTTACAGTGACACTGCCAAAAGAGGGAAATTATCCAGAAGTGCATTGTAACATAGCTATACTTTTCTTCTTGGGAAAAGTAATTACTTGAATGAAACTGGTTATATTGTAACTCACTGCCTCTGCTGTCTAATCTAGAACAGAGTGAATAAAAGATGTTTGGATCAAGTCACTTGTGATCAGTTGTGGTTCAAAAATAAAAGAATTATGGTGCAGTGAGCCACAATCTAACACATGCACATGTGGGGTGGAACAAGCGTTGCTAGATTAGGGGGAGTGGCTAGGGGAGTAAAAGAAGGAGATACAAAAGGACTTCCTTCCAGAGAGAAAGAAGACACAGCAGAGCATCATACGCTAGGTATCCTCCCCATGATGGACTGTTTGCTTAGTGCGGTGCTATCAAACCTAAAAAAGATTACAAAAACTGCAGAAAAAAATAATCTAGAAAGGCTATTGAATTGTAACTACAGAGATGTTGTGTGTATGTGTAGTGTAAAGTGGTGTGCTGCATTTTCAACCTTTTATAGAAACTATGTTTTAAATATGCTTTAGTGTTTAGTGTTAACAGTTTTTAATCATGGTTTTTAAAATAACACAGTTAATTCTTTTTTTTTTCATTTTTGTTAACTTACGTTTTAGCTTAATCTTTTCAAATTATTGTAAGCCACTTTGAATCCCCTCTTGGCAGAAAGGTGGGATATTCAATCAATCAATCAATCAATCAATCAAATACTTTGTGGCAACAGGTCTGTTTTCAGGAAAGAGAGTGACCTCTTGCTCCAAACTGTTTGCCCTGCCCCCTGTTTAATTTGACATTGACTTTCCTTCCCTCTGGAGAGAAGACGCAGCAAAAGCATCATTGCTCTAGGTGTCCTCTCCATGATGGACTGTCTGCTTAGTGAGCTGTAGCTCTATCAAACTTAATTACGGAATTAAAAGACACATGTATATCTGTATTTAGTTACCTTGAGTAACTGAATGGCATATCAGCTCCCAGTGATGCGGTAGTAATAGCTGCACTGTAACCACAGAGGAAAGACTAGTAGTGGTTCAAGATCCACAAGTCTTAGAAACCATAATGTCTAAGGGATCTGGCAGATAAGCCAAAAGACAAATAGCATCTTATTTGCTACGTAAAATAAAAGGAAGTGTTCAGCACACCACAAATGAATGTTCTTCTTCAGGTTCCAGTGTTCTTAATGTATTTTCATATGGAACACCATCTTAAACCTGCCAGAGGCCCTGCTCCAAACCCAAGGACATGGCTTCTTTTATGTCCTGGTGTAACATATCTCTTTGGTGCCATTCAGTTCCCAGACTCTTCAGTCCACAAATCCCTTTTCTTTACAAGTTTGTAAACTGTATAACCATTGGATACGGGGAATTGGAATGAATACTATTTTTCCTACGTTTGCAAAACTACAAAAGGCATTGGTAAAACAAAACAAAATCTTTCCTAATTTTATGCTTGTTTCTTCCAAAGCAAGTGTAACATGAAATTGGAATTAAGTTAAAGTATTGGGAGGATGGATCTGATGACCAAAAATTATCTGGATTAAGGTTAATAAATCGCTGTTATATATTCCATAATGACTTGTTCCCTTCCATCTAAAGGAGACCAGGTATGCATGATGTACCAGATCATAAATTCCACCCATCATGTTTTGAAGCTGACTACCTGCATCTCTCTCTCTCTCTCTCTCTTCCTTCCTTCCTCTTTCTCTCTACTCTCTTGTATCCCACTTTTTATCTAATGTGGACTACATGATTCATCTTCTCTCCACTTTATTTATACCTGTGGGCCCAAATAACCTGTAGCCCTAGATATGTGTGTGGGGACTTAATCATTCCTGCTTATTTGATGGGATACCAGTTATAGGCCCAAGATCACCCAGTGAGTTTCATGACTGATGTGGGACTAGAAACTATCTCCCAAGTCTCAGGCCAGTATTCTAACTGCTGTACCACACTGGCTGTGCAGAGTACATACACACGTACATCAAGAAATGTGGAGATCAAAACATACGACCACAAGTTAAATAAGCGGGTAGCAAGGAGAACTAAAAAACAGGCAGAAACGAATAAAGTTTAGCCAGACAGCTAGCTAAGTGAATGCCAAGAGAGAGAGAGTTTAACTGTAAAATGCCAAAGTCATGGCATCAGTGGCAAAAAAAAAAAAAAAAGGGAAAAAAAAATCTGGGGACATGGGAAGAGAACAGAATTTGCACATCTGCTTTTGCACATCATGGGTTCCCTCCCACTGCCAAATGCTACATTTTCAACAGAGCTGTGAGTGAAGCAGAACAGGTGGAAGCAGATTTTGGGCATCCGAGAAGAAATCAAGTGGCATTTGAGTTAACGGCTTTAATTATTTATCTTTTTTGCTTTGAATGATAGAATGAAATTGAAGCCAGAATGTACATGATCTAAGGACCTTTTGATTGGGAGGGACTGTTGATGCCATTCTCCATCCCCCTGAAATAATCCGCTTCCCTCTCAGTGTAGCTGAAATCTCATCCCTGGCTGTGGGAAAAGAGGAAGGGTTTCCCCATCAACAATTATTGATGTGAGCTGACAGCCCCTGTTGGAATGCAAAGTAATATACACTGCCTTGGTCTTGAATTGGCAATTAAGATCCATTTGCCTCACAAAAGACTTGCCCCTGCTCAAGATGAAAACTGTTAAGAACTCTGATGAGTCAAGTAAACTGTCTGCATTTTTGGACACCCTTTGGGGGCCTAGCTATGACGAGTGCCTAAACTTCAAAATGTACTATCACACTCCTTTGCCATAGTAATGAGAGTAATACAGAAAGGCAGAGTTCTTCAGTATCAGTGGAGGATGGGAGGAGGAGCTGGTATGGCCCTTCAGAGGTAGCAAAAAGTGGACAATACAGTTTATGTTCTCAGCCTTGCAGAAGCTGGATATTAATTTATACGATCCAGAGGGGAAATAGAGATGGAAAAGATGGAAGGGCAGTGAAAAAAGAAATTCACCCCGATACCCTTCAGCAATGAACGGAGGTGGGGGTAGCAGGTCTTTTGTTTCTTGGAAATCCATGCATTCATTTCTGTATCAGCCGAGCAGATCAGAAGAGCAATTTCCTTTGTGGAGCTAATTCAGTGCGTTCTCTAACAATGAACTCTGTAATACCATGTCATTAATGAAATTGATCACTTTCAATTTGTTCTGCACATGTAAGAGAGAAACGAAGAGAAAGAAATAAAACAATGCCCTTTTTGTATAGCAGGGACGTACATGCCTAACCTAATGTGCTGCACGATCCTACCTACTCGTACCTGCAAATAAGCCAGGGTAAATATTTAGAGGACTAGGCAGACAGACATTGGTCACCTTCCTTTTTAATGAAATAAACTAACATTTTAGGTAAGAATGTGTCGAAGACAAGTAGTAGCAAAAAAATCATAACAATATCTGTTACATTAGTGAAAATGCTGGGTTTCAGTCCACCACCAGAGCACTTTCTTTTCTCGCTCTCTCTGGGAACATTTCTTTTCTTTGTTCTGGTCTTTCTTTCCCTCCTAGGAGTTGTAGACTAAAAATGTGGTTTCCCAAGGTCAAGTGAAGCAAATATTCACAGATGTGGTTTCTTCTTGTTGGACCAGAAAATTAGGAATAAGCAACTTTTCCCTCCTGCTGCCCTTTATGGTCTAGCTCAGCGGTCTTAACCTGGGGATCCACAGGGGATCTGTGAATCACTGCTGCTGGGTACCAACAGTAGCAACAGGGATGTGGCAGCAAGTAGGGGTGGCATGGGTGTAGGTGCCAAAATTGTTCCCTTGTTCGGCTTCAGGTCACTTCCGACTTATGGCAACCCTAAGGTGCACCTATCACAGAGATTTTATTCAAGATTTGATCAGAGGGGTTTGCCTTTGCCTTCCTCTGAGGCTGCGAGAATGTGACTTGCTCAAAGTCACTCAGTATCTGAATGGGGATTTGAATCCTAGTCTCCAGAAGCCTTAAATAAATAAATATTTAAATGAATATTTTAATATTTAACTCTAAATTTAAATATTTAAATCTTGAGTTAAGTCTTGGGCAGCAAATTATATTTAGAGAAGGTCCTTGATAAAGAAAAGGTTAAGAACTCCTGGTCTAGCTCATGGAAAGAGCAGGTAACGTATAGTGGTTACAGCAGTAGCCGAGAAATCCCAGGTCACCTCTCTGCTCAGCTGTGAACTAAATGGGTGAGTCTGGTCTCAGCTGCTCCCCCATTTCCCTCCCATTCATAGTCTGGGGATTAGTGCACAAGACTATCTTACAAAATTGGTATAGAATTACTTAAAATAAGTGTAGGAATCCTTTGGCCCTCCAAATGTTTTGGACTTCCAACTTTTAAAAGCCCTTGACAGCATGACCAATGGCAAAGGATTATGGGAGTTGTAGTTCAAAATGCCTGGAGAACCCAAAGGCTACCTAAGCCTGACTCCACATAATTCATAGGAACTGTTGTGAACCTTTAAGAAAGCTCCTATAAGAAGTTATCCTCACCACCATGCCATCTAATTTTCTTTTCACAACAGTGTTGTGAAGTGGATTAGGCTGGGAGAGAAATGGCTAAACTTGGTTTCTTTCATCCAGGTCCAATACTCTGTCCACTACAACAGATGTCAATTGTTCTTATTATTCTTATTACTGTTCCAATGAATCAGCAATATCAAGGAATTTGAATGAATTTTGGCACAAACCAGCAAAATTCAAGTAGCCTTTCAACCCTTCTGACTGCAATATTCAGAATGTATTTAATTCTATGTGCTTTATTTTTCTGGCCAAGCAGCTGTTCCAATACATGGTACATCTAGTGGCACAAAATTGCAGAGACATCTTTCCACTTTATTCACAGAAAAGAAATGCAAAAATGTAGTGACAGGTGAATGAAATATGTATTAAAATACTCTTTATTATTGGTTACCAAGAGGAGAATGGTAAACCACAGTAAATTTAGGATCAGGTCTCTTGTGCTTTTATTGCCTAATCACAATAACTAGCAACATGCTCACCATGATGAAAGGACAAAGGAAACAGGATCCGTTATTGTTAGAGGGGGGAAATGGGAAAGAAATTTGCCAGATTTTACTGAACTTTTCTTGGCATCCTTCACCCACTTAGAGATGGGTGTGCTCAAATGAAACAGCTTAACTGTTTTTAGTGGGAAACTATGTGTAGCAACAGGAGAAAAAATATTTCCATTAATTAGTTAAAAATTAATATATTGCCCTTTTCAAACTTCCTTTCTAGCCTTGCCTATAGTTTTACCTTACCCTATAGTACTTGCACCTATTGGGCAAAGTCTTGCAATTTATTCATCTAGTATCACCCAGACTTCCATTGCTCAGTTATTCAAGAGCACAACATTTAGGGTAAAAGAAAAGGATGTAATCTAAGAACTAGCTTTATATGGTTGCTAGCAAAATTTGCTATATGGTTGCTAGCAAAATTCCCATTGTGATGTGTGGAGGTGCACAGAGCAAGAGTTTGCATAATGTGAGGATCCTGTGTGTACAGACATGATTGTATAAATGAGTGTAACATTTATTTTATCCTATTTTATTTATGTCACACCCTTCTCCTGACATGGGACCCAAGGCAGCTTAACAACAACATTGAAACCAGATAAATCTAAAAACCTGATGATAAAAAACTAAAAATACAATTAAACTAGCTATCACATTAAATATCAATAACTGGTACATAAGAGTGTATACAAAATCATTTTAAAACAGAACATTGAAGGGATTCCCCCCCCATAAAAAGTCTCTTCATGAACAATTATCCATCAAGTACGCATTTAAGTGGGAATCAGTGTGGTGTATTTATAGTATTTTTCCTCTGTTTTCCTTTTTCTCCTTCTTTTTTTCCCTCCCTTCATTATATTTTGAAACTTTATAAATTAGAATAAAGTGATATGATTGCATTAGTAGATTAAGATAATCTTACGTTCTTTACACTTTTTTCTATTCTTTTCTTCTTTTTTCATTCTTCTATGGTTCTTTTTTGTATGAATTTATGTGAAATTATGAAGTAAGAGTTATATGTAATTGGTGTTTGTTGTTATATGTTATGTGTTTATATATAGATATATATATGTAAAACACTAATAAATATATTTTTGAAAAAAGAATAAGTCATTTTTTCCTTGAAGGCAACACAACAACAGTCTTTGTCAGTCAAAGGAGAGCACAGGTGGAACAGATTAGCTTCCTGGGGAAGGAAGTTCCACAGCCTGGGAGCAGTGGTCAAGAAGGCTTTCTCCTGTATCCTCACCAAACAGGCTTGCCACGATGGTGAGATCAAGAGAAGGGAAAGATTGTCTACTCAAGGATCCTTCTGACCCCTCTGCAAACACCTCTTCAGGGATCCTGGTCAACAGTGGAGAAGACCAACCAAGGTCCCCCATAAGTAGAATGTTTTGGTTCATTGTAGGACAATGAATGGAAGCCATTTATGTACCAGAAAGTAAAGAGGTATACCTGGGAGACTCGTATGATTATGCTACCCATTGTGAATGAAGGTTTATGTCTTCAACTGCATAGCTCTAAGTTTGGGACAGGCAGAGTACAGCCCACCAAGATTCTTTTTATGACCCTCAGCCCCTTTAGACTCCCTAAAGGGACCTTTTAATGGTTCCTTGAAAAAAATGAGTTAACTCAAATGGAAGCCTCCAAGTGTGAGATTCACCTTTTAAATACATAGCAACCCACCCTCGGGACTATTCCACATTTTTTTAAAAAACATGTTTTTCAAAACTGGGAGAACCTGCCTTCCAGCTTTCCACAGATGAAAACTGGGGTGCATGTGACGAAGCAATAGCAGAGTATGACCAAGGTGACAAAAGTTATTAATGAGGAAGAATGCACAATCTCAGGAAGGCTGCAGCAGTTTGCTTTTGCCTGAGGGAGCAAGTGTGGTGTAGCGGTTAAATTAGGACACTGGGAGACCAAGGTCTGAATCCTCACTCAGCCATGGAACCCCACTGGTTGACTTTGAGGGAGTCACATTTTCTCAGCCCCAGAGGATGGTGATGGCAACCCCCCTCTGAACAAATTCTGCCAAGAAACCCCCATGATAATTTCTCCTTAGGATTTCCACAAGCAAGAAATGACTTCAAGGCACACAACAACAAAGTGGGAAAGGCAAAATTCCGTCCCGTCCTTTCATCTCCCCCTGCCGAATTAATTGAGTGCAAACTACTTCTGCACTTTGAATCAAGTTTGCAAAGACTGAGGCAAGCTGAGGAGGAGGAGGAGGAGGAGAGAGAAACTGTGACATTTTAAAAGTAGTTGGAAAAGTGGGATGATAGAGGATTAATCAGGAGTGCCCTTGAGAAATCAAGAGAGTTGTTTTGGGTTTATTTCTATTTTGCACATTTTTATCAGTCCATTGAGCTCTTAAAGGATGTCAGGAGCAGAAAATTGGCCTTTGACTCACCACAGTTTCCACTCCCGTTCTTGGTCCTGTTTCTTGTCATAATTCTCCTTAGTCAAACTCAGATGTGTATTGAGAACCAACTCATCCATGGATATTTAAAACCACTACAACATCTGCCTAACTCACTGTCTGATCTACTTACTCTGAGGCCTGCTAGTAACCCCCTAATAAGAAAAGATACAATCAGTTTGCAAAATTCACAGTGTGTAGATGTTAATGGAAACCCCTTGGGTAACCATGGACAAGTCACACTCTCTCAGCCTCAAGAAATGGCAAGCCCCCAGAACAAATCTTGCCAAGGAAACCCATGATAGGGTTGCTTTACAGATTCCCTACGCTGGAAACATCTTGAAGACATACAGCAACAACAACAACAACAACATTAGATAGCTAGTTTTGTAGACTGTAATCTACAAATAATAAACAGTAAATGTTGTATTAGGGCTAATGGTACATTTGGTGGTAGGGTTAACTCCCATCAAGTCAACTTTGAGTTGTGGTGACTATATTAATAAGATACGTCCCTGTATTACAGATTATGAGATAAGACACCCTGTCATTCAACAGCCCTACTCAAGTTTGCAGACTCAGGGCTCCTTGATTGAGTGTAATCACCTGTAATGCAGGCTTCCTTTTTTCCTTCTGCCTTCTACTTTACCAAGCACTATGGTCTTTTCTAGTGTCATCTGTTTTCATGATATGTCCAAAGTATGACCATCTCAACATACTCTGTCATTGTTGCATACTTTTGTCATTTTAGATACTAAACCAGATTCAGGATTTTGAATGAACTTCCTATCTAATTCAGTTAACAAATCAGAGAATTCCCTTTTAAGTAACTAATTAACCAAATGCTGGATGCCCCACTTTTTTTTCTTCCTTTTAACAACAGGTAAAAATGCAGAATTATAATATCAGTTCAAACCAAAACCTACAAAGTGAATTAAGCTGACTTATTTTTAAAATATGGTGTTTTTTTTTTACTGCTTTCAAGTTCTAGCATAGTAACTGAACCATATGAAAAAAGCAAACTCATGAATAAAACAGCTGAATCTCTCTTTCTCAAAAAAAAAAAAAAAACCCTCACAGCTTATAATGAATAATTTATTGCCTGTCAGTATAATCTTGGCTCCCTCCCCTCTGTTATCAGTTCTGGTTTATATTTTAATTACCTGCCCCACATTTCACAGACTGATATCCCTCACTGGGATACTGGCCACTTACAAAAGCGATATTGCAATAGCATTTAGGTAACACTTGTTCTCATACAGAGAAATCCAGCCCTTGGGATTGTTTCTTTGACCACCTCTATCATAGGCAATTTAAATTAAGGCACTAAAATCAAGATAGGCAAATTGACATCTCTTTCATCTGAACAAATGCCTTTTATAATTACTAGTGGTAGTAAGAAAAATGCACAGTTTGGCTTGATGTTTAAATGTACTAAAAAAAAAAAATCACACTGGTTATGGTTGATAGCCATACCATTTCTGCATAATAGCCATGGTATCTCTTCTTCACCAGAACAACAGATTTTCATATCCATAAGAAAGGAGCTGCAATAATCATAGTATTATGTTGACAAAATAGAAACAATCTACTGGTATCTGCTGCATTTACAATGTAAGGAGTAACCTCATTTTGACCTGTGAAAATGGCAAAGTTCCTTCACACATGCAAACATGCAAGGTGATCTGGGAACTGTAGTTTTTGAATACGAAAGGATCGTAAATGTGCCACAATGACTCTACCACATGAACTCAGAAGTCTTTTTGCAAGTCAGCAAAGGGCATGATCCAACCAGTGATGAATATTTTTCCCACCAGTGGAAGAGGATGAAGAACATGCTTAGCCTTCCAGTTTAAACCAATCTCTATTGCACAGTGCTTGCAACAGAGAGTAATGGGTTGAGCAGATGGGATGTTAGAGAACGTTATTGAACATGCTGTATTGAACAGCTGTTCAGGGAGGGAGGGAGGGAGGGAGGGAGGTGGTCAGTCAGAAAGTGTTCAAGTCACATTTCTGCAATAAGAATTCATTCTTCATTCTTAGTTTAGCTGGGTTGTAAGCCTCACAGAGGGGCTATGAAAAGAGTAACTAAGGAGTAGACTACATGAAAAGAGTGGTGAAGATTCAGGAAGTGTAGGCTACATTTCAGAGGAACGACTGGCAAAACCACCTCTGAGTATTCCTTGCCTAAGAAACCCCAAAGAAATTCATGGAGTCGCAGTATGTTGTACACACACAAAGCACCTTGATTCCCAGTATTGGGGAAAAGGTGAGGCACAAATAAAGTGAGTGAGTGAATCACTTTCCCATGGACTGCAATCCCTGGTTGTTGGCTAAAGAGGACATCATGGGTTCCAAGTTTAAAAATGGACAGGAAGTTGTGCATTTTGACAAATAAAATAGAGAACTCTATTGGCTGCACCTTCTTTTGTCACTGTAGCCTTGTGACCTCACAATGGTTAAGGTGGCAGAGTAGACCAAGACACAGTGAAGCAGGTGTGGAGTTTTACAAACTGATTTCATATGCTGAATTTCAGGCACCAATCTCAATTAACCAGCAAGTACATTGGCTGCAGGCTTCTCCTTAGATGAAAATGTGCTTAGCTTTGGTTGGATTGTGCCCGTCCTTTCTCAAATAATAGGCTTAAGGTTATTACTTTTAATGGGAGCTCATTATAGCAGTGCCAATTGTCAGCCAACACTAAGCACTTGGGAAAACCTCAATCTTATCTTAAAAGCCTCCTTCAAATAGCTAAGGAGTTTACGGGGCTTCTTTGTGTCAATGACTACACCTTCCCAATGATAATGTATTTTTTAAAAAAAAGGAAAAAAAGGTATATAAATGGCTTTTAATGCAAGCTCTCTTTTACTTCCAGCTTAAGCAGAGTTCTTTTCCCAGATCAGCCGCTGAAGAGCTGAAGCAATAACAGGTAAGATCAAAGAGCTTGAATAACCTCTGCCGTCAGAATGACAAAATGCTTTCAGTTTGGAATAGGATGTAGTCATTAGACTGAGGAAATGAACGATTTTGCTGAATGGACACAATGGGGACTGATTTGGAGCGAAACAATGGGCCTTCACCTATTGTGAGATCAGGAGGATTTGCAAGGTACACTGGAACACTGCTGCTTCGTTTTTGAAGTTAATACGGGATGAATAAAACAATGGAAGAAATGACCCGAGCTGGGCAACCGCAGAGCAAGAGCATTGACGGGGTCAGGACGTGTTGACCTTTGGGGTTAAACAGATCAAAGGGGTTGCTGATTAGTGGAGTTGCTTTTTTTTTAATTACCGTAAAATTGGCATCTCCACTGTTATTTTGTGAGGTGCTTTTACAGGTAGCAGTTGCCCCTGTGCAACATGCAACATCACTCACAGTAAGTCCTTGTTGAGGTTTCTTCAGAATATGCTGAAGTTAGGTATGCATATCCATCATTAAAAGAATCCACCCAAATGCTTGGTTCTAAAGATAACTTTACTCCAGACATTTAATTTCATAAAGATTTATGTCTCATCTCAAAAACCATGGAAATTACACTTGGCAAATCCATTTCAAGTTAACTGGGGAATGTATAGCATACTGAAGTCAATGGGATTGCTTCTCATTGTGTTTTACAATTGTGGTCTTCACTTCTCATTTTTGTTCCAGTGTTTTAGGACATAGGATGGATCCAGAGAAAAGCAGCAATCCTATTCCCATTAACCCCTGAACAGGCATGAATAAATAACATTGTGTGGTTAGCAGAGTTTGGAGAAATTATTTTTGAACTACAACTCCCAGAATCCTACAACCAGCACAACATGTGTAAGGAGGGGGAATATGTTATGGGATTCCCAGGGTGTTCAAACTGTGGTAGAGGTGGTTTCTTGTCAGTTTTTCTCCTAGTAGTTTAAAAAACAAAACAAAACTGTCCCACTCTCACTGAGATCCTCATAGGGGCTTTAGATTCAGGAAGGATTATCCCAGGAACACCTCATTTTGCTAGATGCATTAAGCATGAACCCCAATCTCCTTTTCACTTCAAACTTATAACAAAGGGTCATGCTACTTATTGACTATTTGGGGTTACTAACTCCAAGTTTTGCTCCACCGTGTAAAAATGTGAATTGACATAGAACACCCACAGAAAACTCCTCAGCATTGTCAGAAACCCTCTGTACCTGGGTCAAACATCTAAGACAGTTATAAGCTGGTTAAAAACTGCAGACCTTTAGAGATTGCACTCACCTCAACTGAGAAAATGACATACTGGTAGATGAGGAGGGGGTTACTACTAAGTTTTGGCTCACCCCTCCAGAGCTATGACTCCCTCTACATTTATTTCAGTGCTTATGTGACAAATTTAGGACAGGTAACATGATTCTACTGAAGACACAAACAAGATAACATCTATAAAGGAAAAAAGAGTGAGAAAAAAATAATTTAATTAGAATTAAATGAATTAATCAAAATATGCAGGGTATAGAGCATTTAAAATAACCAGGACCACTAAGGTAGACTGCTTCTTCACCCATCTACCCCTTGCTGTCAGACCTTCTTCCCACTCCATCTCAATCACTTTCAGACAGCTATCCAAGAAGTTTAGAACTATTATTTCTGTTTCAATTGAAATTATTTTATTGATTACTTATTTATTTACTTTTACTTATATCCCCCCTGTCTCCACAAATAGGACTCAAAACCCACACAAAGTTAAATAGTTCAAATACAATTAAAACCTAAAAAGAGAAAAAGAAGAAAAACACCCAGTTTAAATGAATAAACTTAACCCATAACTGACTTGTCCTTTTCTATTTCAACAGAATCTAGATCCAACCCATTTAGTTTGGAATCAGGGATGTAGCTTCAGGGGGTGAGAATGAGGGGTTTGCCCACCAAATAAGATTTCTGCACCTGTAAATGAAATTTCCCTTCAGTCCCCAATTTCTATCATTGCAGTAACTTAAGTATTCAGCTGAGCATTTAGAAATAGGGTTTAAAGTTCCAGAGAAAAGGAGCAGGCAAAGTTACGAAAGGAATGCATTCGTAGCAAACATAAGAGTCCTATGTTGTAGTGTGCTTTCAAGTGATTTCTGACTTATGGAGACCCTATCATAGGTATTGGGGGGGGGGCTGAAAGTGTGCAATGAAACCAAGGTCACCCAGTAGGCTGGTCTCCAAAGTTGTAATCCAGCACTCAAACTACAACACCACACTGGCTCTTCTAGAGTCCTAACTGTGAAAGATTTTCAGTCCCTTATTCTCTGCAGTGTTAGGAACTGGAGGACTGAAGGAAAATTTAAATGGAGGCAAATTCTTATTTGGGGATCAAGGACCATTTCTGCACTACACTGTTATAGTGCTATTATTCCACTTTCAACATCCTTTGGAATCCTGGGGTTTGCAATTTAGGAAGAGGCCTTTAGAATTCTCAGCCAGAGAGCTCTTTGGCCTCAGGAAACCACAAACCCCAGAATTCCACTGGATGTTGGAAGTGGAATAGCAGCACTATAACAGTGTAGTGCAGAAATAACCAAGAACATCGATACAAATACAATCCTACTGTTCAAGTTATTCTGGAGATGAGATTCTTTCTCTCTCTCTCTTTCTCTCTCTCTCTCTTCTTCAGAAGCCTTTCCTGTTCCAAAATGGTTTTTCTTCATGACCTTCCAAAATATGTATGCCATTTCTGCACTAGACTATTATAGCGTTATTATTCCACTTTCAACATCCTATGAAATCCTGGGGTTTGCAGTTTAGGGAAGACCTCAAGATGCAGGAAAGGTTAGCACTGGATCAATGGGAATATCATCAAAGGCCCACCCTAAACTGCAAACCCCAGGATTCCATAGGATGTTGAAAATGGAATAACAGCGCTAGAACAGCCTGGAGCGGAAATGGTCAAAGTCTAACACCAATCCAATGTCTCACTCTAGTTGCTCACAACAGCAACAATTATAATGACAATAAGTCACAGGAAGAATGGGAAAGAACTGTGCTGTTTCTCTTTAAGCAACCTAATGCAGATTTCTTCCATGTATTACCCATCTTTTCTGATGTATTTCTGCAATGGAGTGGGTAGACAGTTTTGCCCATGCAGTTTCTCACTTAGTGGCTACAAATGGCTTCCATGTAAGGGGTACAGTGAATCCAGGGACACCAGGTTTCACTACATGTTTTAAAGGAGTTATACAGGGTGCTGGACGTATCTGTGAAAGCAGTTTCACCACCATGGACAGCTACTCTAAAGTCTAGAATAAAACCCAGAGCAGATGCGTCACACACATGACAGTCATCACCTGCCCTGGAATGCTATAGCAGCCTGAGTAGCCATGCTGTTTCAAAAATAAAGCATTGAAATGCTTCCTTTGCCCCTCTAGAATACAGTTTTATCCCCACCCTACAGTGGTCAGCAGTTCACAAAGCCACTCCCTAGGCTCATCCCCTTTCCAACAGTCCCCTTTTCTCCTTTCCTTCAGCCAAGTTATATCACAGTATTCTTAAACGTTATCTAGCAATTGTCTGTCTTTTTCCCCTGATCATCTGCTGATATTAAAAAAAATCCTTTAGCCTTAGTTCACAAGTTTCTTTCTTTTTCTTTTGTAAATAGCATGAGAGTTTCAGCTCCAGAAATTTCTGAAGTTGAATTTCAAGATAGGTATTTGCAGTGTACAAATGTAATAATGATTTCATACATTTCAAAATCACGTATTGCTTTATTATGCATTTATGTCTCTTTTTATGATTCCATATAGTCCCAAAGAAGGCCTTTGAGAAGGTATACAAATACATTACTCTTTTTATCAATAAACCATTGATGTATTGAACACCTTGAGATAGGTCTCCAGTGTCTTCTGTGGATTTTACTGAATTTGCCTCCATTTAAATTTTCCTTCAGTCCTCCAGTCAGCTTTTGCTTCCTTCAAACTCTCTTTCTGGGCCACTTTTATACTTGGCTACCACTGCATTACTATTGGATAGCACTGTGCTGAATAGTGCAGAAGTAGTGAGTGTGAGTTGCCCAATGGGTGAAGAGACTGAAGTAGTTAAGATCTAAACCACTGTTGCTTTCAAGATGTTTCCAACTTATGGAGAACCTAAGGTGAACCTATCATAGGGTTTTCTGCGGCTGAGAGCATGCCCAAGGTCTCCCAGTACATTTCCATGGCTGAGTGGGGAATCAAACCTTGGTCTCCAGGGTCATAATCCAATGGTCAAACCAGTGTACCACAGTGGCTCTCATCTAAACCATAGTACTGTCCAAAATTTCAGAATCTTTTCACATTTAGAAAAAAAATGAAGCACTGGATCAGCAAAGCCAGAGCACAGGAAGAGAGCAGCAGAGCCAGAGCACAGGAAGGCACTGAGGTCTGGGAAAAGCTTTAATGAATAACCATGGCAGAATCGTGGGTTAAAAAAAGGGCATCAAGGCCTAGATTAAAAAGACTACAAATGGACTGTAAGTTGATGTAAGGACCAGAGCACAGGAACTCAGCATTAAAATCTGACATCATTAAGAAGGGACTCAGGAGCAGCTACTTGCCATATAGTCTTTTTCACTGTGTGTATATGTACCTTCAAGTTGCCTGTTGCCTAATGACAACCCATTAATTTTTCACAGGGTCTTAGGTAAGAAATAGTCAGAGGTGGTTTTGCCAGTTCCTTCCTCATTGGATACAATACCGATTCTCCTAGCGATGAAATGAAAGAATACGTTGTACACGTATTCAAATAATTTAGCCAAGAGCTAAGCTGAATAGTGTTCTTCCAGTAATAGCAGTTGCATCTAACTGCTGACCTAGGCATCTCTGGCAGCTGATTTATGATTTGACATTATGGGTGCCAGTCCTGCCGTGGCGGAACCGTAACATTAAATTCAGGTTGTCACCTTGTAGGGACTGACTATTTGCTTGGTGTGGTCTGGATCCCACAAATGCCAATGACAAATATTTCCTTGATGTTGGTGCAACTTCATTTTTTAAAAAATGGTATGCCAGACTCAACCATGCCTTCTCTGTGGATTACCTAGCATGCTGAGAAAAGAACATTTATATTCCTATGAATATTTCTGTCATGAATATATATTTCCATAAACTTTTTATGGCTTCAATCCTGCATAGCATTATACATGCATAAATTCCTTTAATTTCAACAACACTTTGTCTATCTGTAACTGTGTACAGGATTGTAGCCCAGAAATTTGGGGTTTTCCCCACCCTCCCCAAGGTTAAGTCTTACATAATCACATAACATTTTTACAATCCTTCTGGGTAAGGCAAAGGAGGGTGGAAAGTTAGCCATGGACAGAATCCAGACTCTTGAATTGCCCTAACTGCTAAATTTCCATATAAATGATCCCTCTAGGAGTTAGGCATTTACTTTGAATGCCTTCTTGGTCTGTGAAGTCTGAAATTGTGCCAGTCTGAGGGAGTTTCAGGTATTTGCTATAAAAGCAGCTTTCCAGAAACATTCAAAGTAATCTCAGGATCTCTACGAATTTTGCTAACCAGGTGCCCCTGGGCACCACAGAATACATTATGCCCTCAAATCTCTCCAAGATTTTCATCTGTTGCGAAATGCTATAAAATGTGAAGAAGAAACTTGAAAAGCATTCAGGATCTGTTAGATGGTGATAGCTAGACAAAATAGTAGAGAGATAGATAGACAAGATAGATAGATTTCACAGATAGATGATAGTTTTTTAAACATTTGTGTCATTATTGTAATTGCTTAATTTTTACACAGCTCTCATAAATTTAATGAACAGATGTCAAAGGCAAAATCTGTAGCTGAATCTTATGCCCTAGGGTCAACCACACAGTTACACAGGAGATCAGCAATTTAATCTTCTAACTCTTGGTTTTCCCCTGAAAGGTAGTTGCCCGGAGAAGGAAAGAGAGCTGTGAATTTTCTTTCAGCAGAGATGTGTGAGACTGTGTCTGTGCTTAACCTATTTCCCCTCATGCCGTTTTCCTGATCATCTTTCCACAGGCTCTGTTTCTCTGGCATGAGAAACAGCAGCCTGAGGACTATATTTTCACCACAACACAGAAAGCACAGCAACCAGCAGGGTGGTTTGGACTGGCAAAATGGCTCCAGGTAAAAAGAAGGAGACATGGTGTTACCCTGTTTACTGGGGGTCCCGGGAGGGACACCTAAATAACCTTACAATTACAAAAGATGGGGAAATTAGTCAAGAGCACTGGTTGGCACTACGAGAGGCAGGGTAACGCAGCAGGATCTTGTAACCCAATGTTTATGGGGTCAGGCCAAGTCAAGAAGCAAACCGTGTTGGAAATTAATGAATGATCTTTATTAAATACAGGCAATGTAAGCAACACACGCACACAGATAACTAAGGAAAATAAAGGTTTGAGTTTGATAGCGGGATTTTCAGAGGGATAGTTGATTTGGGTAATATGGAACCTGTTCCTGGAGCCCAGAAAGAAGATATAGAGCAAAGCTGGGGTGCGATGTATCTCAGCACGTGGAGCTGAGGGGAAGCTCACCAAGCAAAGCGGCAGCAAGGCGGTCTGGAACTCGGGAGTGATCCGAGGATGGTCTCAGAATCAGGGGTTTTTATAGAAAGAAATGTAACTGCAGGTTATGCCATACTTGAGGAAAACAATGCATTTTAGGAGCGGGACAAAGCTTTGGAAAGGCCAGAATTTAACTTTGAGTTAAATTGAGTTAAGTCCGAATTGACAAAGAGTTAGCCAGTATGCAAATGCTCAGTGCTTGGCAGTTGAGTATTCAGCTTGCCAGGTTGCCTGCTCAGGGCAGGGAGTCCTTTGTAAACAGCGTGCATACATAATGAAGATGTTTGCAGAGAGGTCACCTAAAGCAAGGATCTGGCTATTTCTGGCCTGCCTGGGTGGAGAAAGGAATGTTCAGCAATTAGTGGCCAAGCCTAGTCTGTGCTTGTTCGGGGGCCTCACAAACACGTGGAGAGGGGTGGTAGAAGAGAGCCAAATTATTGATATCAAAATGATATCTAGGGGTATCTCCAAGTAGGCCTAAACTGCAGTAACAATGGCACGGTATTTAAGGAATATTTATCACAATGTATCATGAGTGGGAGACCAATGAAGAATTCCATGTGCTGTAGGCTATATTTCAGAAAAGGCAATGGTAAAACCACCTCTGAATACTCCTTGCATATAAACCTTATAAAATTTATGGGTCACTGTAAGTTGACAGGCAGCTTGAAGTCACATACATTTACATCATGGATGTCAGAACAAGGAAGGAGTAGATCCATTGCATGGTAATAGGTGAAAAGAGAACAGCTTAACATCTACTTTGCTTCTGTCTTCTTCCAAAACCAAAATAGTGCTCGATCTGGTAAAAATAAAATAAGTGGTGCAGTGAGAGGGCTGCAGCCCCAAATTTATAAAGGATGGTCTAGTTAGCTGGGGGGAGGGGTCAGAGAAGCTATGCCTCATAGCCAGATGCAGAGTGATGACCTCATCAGCTGAGACCCTGGCAGATAGATTGCAGCCCAAGATGTTACTGGTCTGTGTCTAGCTATGGGGTATAACCAGACACATCTCCTAACTCCCCCTGCTCTCCATCAACAATGAAATGACCATTCAAGGGGTCTATAACAGCAAATTGTGAATCCTGGAGGTGGGAAGCAGAAAGCCTTAGTGGAATTCCAGGTGCAGAACTCTTTCACTATGGTGAGCAATGTACAATCTCAGATGTTATGCAATGTCATTATACTTATCACAAAAGAGCATTAATTAAAAGCAACTTGCTATTTGTTGGTAATTACCTCCAAGCTCTTCCTTTTGCAAATATTGCACCATCCCACAGCAAACAAACTCTCCATCTTTTCCACTGGAGTGAAGAAAAAGACTATACAGTGTGAAGAATTTTATAGAAGCTTTAGACTGGATTTCAGTACTGGAGATAAAATTTAAAAGGACTTTTTCTTCTTGTGGCTGTCCTAAGGTGCATAACATACTGCTGCCTAAGGCAAGACTCTCCAAAACATCATTCTATAAGATGAGACAATTATCTTGTTGCTTGGCAAACAAATAGTCCTTCTTTTCCAAAGCAACATACATGAAGAATATGGTTTATAGACCTATACCAAACTCATCCCAGTGCAGTCAACAGATCATAAATACTACTACCACTTATTTACTTTTATTGCTTGTAAAACACAAAGTGAAGGTACAGATGGACTAGGGAATATATCTTGGATGGCTATTTTGTTTATATTGTCATTACTCAATCACCTAGAAATAGAGCTGGCCCAGAATTTGGAATGGTACTGGTCAGAGTAACAAGCAACTTTTTTCAGTTACTTTGGGGGGGGGAAGTAATGTGCTTCTTGCTGTTCATTACTTTTAGTAATAATTTAGTAACTTATTACTATTTCTTTTTCATTTTTAAAAAAGAAAAAATACTTCAGAACAGAAAACTGGCCAAACATTCCTCCATAAACTTTCACAAACAAACCTTTTTAGAAGCAATTATTATGTAATCACTCTGACAGATGACGTAACCAATCATTACATTACTTCCTAAAAATACTGTTATGCTTTCGTTACTATGAAACATAACTTGTTACAGATGAAATTACCACTCGTATAATGTGTTACTTCCAAGCTGTGACTTAGCCATTAGGCAAAGTGAGGTGGCCACCTCAGAAAAGGGATGTGGGTTTTCATGAAAGAGCAACAGTTAGATGTGTACTTTATTATTTTGCTATTTCTGTTGTCAAGGAGGGAAAGCAATGATTTCGGGATATTTTGGCTTCAGGTGCCAAAATGTCAGCTTTGGGCACTGTATACCTTGATTAACAGGAAGCCATTTGCTATTTGTCTCAGACAGCAAAATATTTTAGGCCAGAACTGCTTAAAATGCTTTTATTTGAAGTTTTACATCCCCGCCTCCCGCAAAAAAAGGTCTGCCTTGTTTCAAGGCAGTTATGCTTATCTTTATAGCTTAAGAAACAGGGTGGCTCTACCTCACCCATTCTCTCTCTCTCTCTCTCTTTCTCTTAATGCATGCCGTAACCCCTTTGAAATATGCTTGCTCTTGTTGCCCACTAGAAGGAGAGGGTGAATGCCACATATCTAATTGTGTGTCTCCACAGAAACTTTCCTCTAATTCCTGGTTGCTAACCCACATTCTTTAAGTCCTCTGGCCCCTTTCCCAACACTCCTCCTCTGTCTCACAAAGAAAAGAATTTGCTTTCTTTTACCCCACTCCCTCCTTCATCCCCCTCCCATCCAAGGTCTTTTCTCATTTCAAAGCAAGCTACTTGAATGACTATTCAGTATGTGCCGAATGAGGCCTCTCCACAGCACTATGCTATAGTAAAAGCCATGTGTGCGTATAAAGGCAGCTTGAATGCAGCCCTGCCCTCCGTAGCCCGGGCAGCATACACAGTCCCCTGACCTAGCCATCTGTATGCAAATCTCCACAGACTAAGTAAACTTTCATAAAAAAAAAAAAAAAAAGGTTCTTGCCTCTCTTTCTGTGTGTTTAGCAATTATTAGTGCACATTGGTCCTTTGTATTTTATTATCATGCTTTGTGTACAGAGGAGACTCCCTGGCACCTGCACTTGTAGGTGGCAGATGGAAGTTCTTGGCAGCCGTGCGGAGGTTTTCTCAGTGTAGCCTGCCTAAGCCACAAACTGGCATCTTTTATTTCTTTATGTGGCTACTGAAGAGAAAGGATTAGTAGTAGATTACCAGTAGGCTAGCAGGGCATTTGAGGGAGGGAGAGAGAAAGAGAAATGGGGTAGGGGGAGAGAAAGACAGAGAGATTGAAATCTGAAGAATGTTCCCTCCTCCCTCCCCCCCCCAAAAAAAGGGAGACAGGAACAGGAGAAACTGGCAGTGGTGTATGCATTGTATTTGCCAAAAGATAACGTAAAAGCAAATATGGTCAACATTTGACAGCTGAAGAAAAGGTTCTATATTGGTGACTTGTGACTCCAGCTGTTAATGCTAATCGATTTTGAACACTACTCATCCATCATTACATCAAACAATTAAATATTAGCAATAAATACACCAATATGTTGAGTTACATCCCAAGACCTCGTCCAATGATTATCTCTTTGGTGACCTCCGTCCTTTTAATCACTATAGCCATATAGCTCTCTAGCTAAGTTACTCAAAATTCATTCATTTCCTTAGGGAATCGGATACTTCCTTACCTCTTTGTTTTGATTCTAATAAGAAAGTCCCAGGCTTCCTAAACTAAGTTGTTGGCTCTGTCTCCCCTCTGGTCATGTGATACAATGACTGACAGTTCCATAAACAAATCCTGTTCTAAGAGGAGGCACACTTACAATCTGAAAAAGCTATGTGATCCTATGCTCCTGGCCAGCACATCTTGTTCTGTAATGTAGCTGGCAGTATGTGCGCAAGCCCACAAGCAAAACATTGAAAAGAATAGCTGATGTGCTATACATTGTACAAACATACACAGAGAGAGACACGCAAGAGCGAAACATCAAACTGGGACCAAAGAGTGGTATGGAGTTCTGAACTAAAAGCTTTCTTTGTACGCTGGTCTACTACCTGGCTTCACATTTTGAACATTGGACAGTGCATAGGCTGGTTTTGTGACATGGAACAATACTCAAACCATACAGTGCAAATTGCTAAATTTTTAAAGATGAGATACCTAGATGAAAAGAGGCAGGTGTTGCTGGCCTCCAGAAGATGGCAGTTATGCCTGAGGAGATTAAATGGAAGGAGCTATAAAAATAACTTCCTGTAGCTCCATAGAATTGACCTTTCCAGAATTTCTTAAGTGACACTTGGGGGTTGTTTCATTTCCACAACTGCCAGTGCAATCTTAATATTCACAAATGTGTTCCATTTTCTTCCCCCAACACAAAAACCTGACATTTGTGAATCTTTTATTTCATTGCATCATCAGACTGTCACATGAAAGAGTCTCATTGGAGAGAAACAGTTCAGTACAGTTGGCATGTTTCTGATATCCTGCCCAAAAGTGTGTTGGTGCACTTGACTAGGGGTTGCACATTTCTCCAGGGTCTCTAAGCATTGGTAAGGAAGGCAGGCAGAATTTCCACGGCTGCTGTGCTGACAGGCTTTTCCCTCCTACTGCCACTACTTACACTGGTGTAGTTCTGTCACTGTAGTGCATCAATTGGATTCCAGCCAGTGGCTGCTGAACATAAAAGGAAATGTTTCCTTTCATTATTATTTTTTCAGGTAAAATACAATATTGGGAAGAGTTAGAGAACTGGATGAAGGAGGAACTAAGAAGTGGGTTGGAGGGGAAGGAAAGGATGTCAACCCATTAAAAATATATCAGCTGAGTGAGAAAAACAATGCAAATGTAAACCAATCAAAACACATTGGTCAGTATTATGTACTAGTGTATATACCTGGCATTGCCCAGGATTTAATTTTCTCCTAGGTGATACCTGTTAGAAAGAGTTGATATCCTGTGTCTCTAATTCCCCAAACTATCTTGTCCAGTATCCGTAACTTTTCCCTATTTTCCCCAATCCATTATGTTATGTTATTAACATACATAATGTTATTAACATACAGAGGTTGGGTTTCTGAGGGAATACACTGTCCTCCTCCCTGCTGCTAAGCCTTGTCTCCATAGCAACCAGCTAGGCCCAAAAGCTCTCTGGCTGAGAATTCTAGAGGCCCCTCCCTAAACTGCAAACCCCAAGATTCCATAGAATCTTCACAGGCAGCCAATCATATGAGGTCCTCTCGCCTGACACAGACAGACAAACTTTGACTTTTATATATTAGATTAATAGAATAGGGATGGTTATATAGACTAAGAAACCATCAGATCATTTAATTTTTCTGTGATGGTGGATGTCTGGAACATTATAATGTACTCCATGCATCACTTTTCAAAATGGAAGCATTTTACTTTCAGGTAGATGTATACGAAATTTTAACCCCAAACTCAAGTAAACCAGTAACAAGATGCAATGTTGCTATGTTATTTCAGAATGTTAGAGATCTATCAGTCTGTTTTTTTTTAAAAAAAAAAAGTCCCTGAAAACAAGCCTGTGATGAGTTTGATCAGGTAAAAAGGTCAGCAACGGCAAACATTTTTAAAGGGTTTTAATTGCTCCTTTCTATTTATTTTTAATGCTCTCTCTCTCTCTCTTGCACCATAGTTGCAAGTAGGATATACTGCCAACTGTATTTTGTATACTTACAGGAGGAACCCTGTGGACACTTCACTTGAAAATCACCCGAACCTCTTTCTAAATTGAGTCCTCAGGCAACAACAAATTAAGAACTTGTGACCTGTATTAAAATATGCTGATATCTATCCACCATGATCTAAAGCTAAGCAGATGTTTAGCCATCTCAGAACTGCCTCAGGTATAATATCCATCTATGAACATATGGTGGAGACATTGGACTTGAGCTACATGAAACATCTCTAGGTTTAAATATTAATTATTCTCCTCCCAAGGATCCTTCAACAATTGTTTGTAGCATCTGTCACAATATATCTAGGGGGAAGAGCTTGCTCTGTGTGTGTGTGTGTGTGTGTGTGTAAACTCCTTTTTTATTTTTTTGCATGACAAGAAAAAAAAGCTTTATGATGCTGTAGCACAATGCACCAATGCCACTTCAAAATTTATTGACAGAGATATTTCCTGTAAGTGTAATTATATACATTTAGGGAACATATGAAATCTGCATCCACAAGATGTGGTGATCACTATTGGCTCATATACAGAGTTTGGGAAAGTTCCTTTTCTTTTTTTTAACTACCTCTCTTCAAATCCCACATTTAAACTACCTTGGCAATTCTGGGGTTTACAGTCCAAAATACAATTTTTCCAAGCTCTATTTCTCTTGAATTTTTAAGAAATGCCAAAAAACAGTAGTAACGCTGCACATTTAACATTGCTAAAATCTCATCTGAAAAACTGTGTTTATTTCTGGACACTTAGTTTCAAGGACAATGATGGGAAACTAGAAAGAAGTGGTAGGGCATGTTTGGCCTCCAGATGTTTAGGACGTCACCTACTATATAAAAGTCAAAGTTTGTCTGTTTGTCTATGTTAGGCAAAGACCTCATATGATTGACTGCCTAAGAAGATTCTATGGAATCCTGCGGTTTGCAGTTTCAGGAGGAGCCTTTAAAATTCTCAGCCAGACAGCTCTTGGGCCTGGCCGGTTGCCATGGAGATGAGCCCTGGCAGCAAGGAGGAGGGCAGTGTATTCCCTCAGAAACCCAACCTCTGTATGTTAATAACTCTGAATACAGATTGGATTGGGAGATATGGGGAAAAGTTACAGGTACTGGACAAGACAATTTGGGGAATTAGAGACACAGGATCTCAAACCTTTCTAATAAGTATTACCTATGAGAAAACAAAATACCAGGCAATGCTGAGTAAATATGCTAGTCTTCTATAATCCCCTAGCACTGGCTATTCTGGTTAGACCTCCTGACAGCTGAAGTTCAAAACAACTGGAGGGTCAAAGGTTCCCCATTTGTGCTAGAAAGCAATTGGATCCACTTTGTGTATTAAGAAAATTTAATAGGAGTACAGACTCTATGTTTTGGATTTCCTGTACTCAGACTAAGGATTGATCATTTGAGCCTGCCCCGATGACACTGCAATCTCACAGTGGTGAGACTGTGTGTTCCTGTCAGGCAAAATGCTATCCTGATGGTAGCAGTGCAGTTGGTATGATATTTCATGTCAGACAGGTTTTTGCTGTGGAGAAAGACTAAATGTGCCAAACAACTGCTGATCAGCAGCAGTATTGGGAGGATGACACTGGCAGAGGATCTCTTGGAAACAATGGCAGTGGCACTGTAGCTAACTTGTTAGTACCACACAGGAAGAGTCACTCACTCACTCACTCACTCACTCATTCACTCTTCTGAATGTCTCTTAATACAAAAACCCTGGTTGAGACAATCAAAAAGGAAATAAAACATCGTGCCAGAAGATGAGACTCCAAGGTTGGATGGCACTCAACAAGCTTCTGGAATATAGCAGAGGAAGTATGAGTGGCCAATGTGCAACTGGACTCGACTGAAGCCAAAGGACATTCTGAGGTTGATGTGTTTGGATGTGAAAAGAAAGTCTGAAGCTGCATACCACATATTATAGGAACATAGGATGTGAGAAGCATGAATCAGGGGAAGCTAGACACAGTAAAACAACATATGGAACCTATGAACATTGCAGTACTTGGGGTGAGTGAGCTAAAGTGGACAGGAACAGGATATTTGGAGTCAGATAATTTACACAGTGCTGTACTCAGCAAATGAAAATCTAAGAAGAAATGGGAATAGCGAGGAGAGCAAAAGTAGTCAAAGGATATAATGCAAAGTCTGACTGAATATTACCAACAAGACATGAGGGAAAACCCATCAATATAATATAATCCCAGTTTATGCTCCAGCTACAGAGGCAGAAAAAGAAGAAATTGAAAAATTCAGTGTAGAAGTCCAGGAGGAAAGTACAAAGGAAAATTTACAACTGAACATTAAAAAAACAGAAATAATGACCACAGATGATGAAGACTTTGAAACAGTTCAAGTTTTTCCATATCTTGGCTCAGTCATTAATCAGAATGGAATCAGAATAGAAAGAAAATCAAGTCCTTTGAAATGTGGTACTGGAGAAGACTTCTACAGATATCATGGACTGTGAAAAAGACAAGTAAATGGGTCCTGAACTCTCTCCAGATGACTAAACTGAGACTGCCATACTTTGAACATATCATAAGAAGACATTACTCACTAGAAAAGACAATAATGCTTGACAAGATTGAATAAGGAAAAAGGAAGACCACACTGTACATGGATAGACTCAATCAAGAAAGCCATAGCTCTGAGCTTGCAAGACATGAGCAGGGCTATTGATAATATTCATGAGATCACCATAAATCAACAGGTAACTTGAAGACACATACACACATATGCTGTTTCAGGGAGCTAAATACTCTGAAGACACCAGTCTCCATCTCATCTGGTAACCTAAGCAGGGTCAGGCCTATTTAATACTTAGATGGAAGACCACCAAGGAATACGAGGTGCTGCATGCTATATTTCAAAGCAAGGCAATGGCAAAAGTCTTCCGAGAATTCCTTGCCTAAGAAAATCCTATAAAATCCATGGGGTTGCTGTAAGTCAAAAACCAACTTGAAAGCCCATACATGCACATAGACACTATGTTTCGAGAACAGCAGGGAAAATATGGGTTATGCCATGCACTATTGTGTACTTTCAAAGTAGCAGCTACATCTGCAATGTGTGGAAAATCCTCTGGAAGAGAATAAAGTTATTCAGAGTTGAAAGCAGCTCCTTATTAGAAATGAAGCAAAATATAGAATATTTTGAACGTAGTTATTGTAAAAAGACAATGGGGGGGGGGAGAAAAAGGAGGAATAAGAAATAATCAGTTCACGCTGCAGGAAAGCAGATTTAGATAAAAAGGTAGACAATTGAAGAATATGTCCCAGATCACTAGAGCATCTCCTCCTTCGGGGGTTTTAAGAAACATCTGGTAGGCATCTTTCAGGTATGGGTAGCCTGCTTTAGGGCAAGATGTTGGACTTGATTATTCATTACAGCCCAGAATGCACCAACACTTTTCAAATGCAGATGTCCAATAAATAAAAATCAGCACATCTCCACCATCTGGTCAAATTTAACAGCTTTTGCTTTACCTAAAGCTAAGCCACATCACAAGTATTTTTTTTATAAAGGCTACACAACAGCGAAAGCAACTTGAAGAATTAGATAGAATTACTTAACACACACACACATAGACACACATGCTTACTGAGTCATATTGGATGGCTTGCACTTTATATGCTGCATACTTTCTTTTGTAAAGCCAGAATTTTCATCCTTGTTGAAATCAAACACCTTAAAGAAGGCACTCACAGCACGGGACCCACAGTGCTAGAATGTCAAAAAAGGCATTTTAACTATGCTGAGCTATCCAAGAGAATGCATATAATTATTTTCATAAGTTGAGGTTCAAGCACTGAGGACAAGTAGTTGTTTCCCTTTATTCTGGCAGAGGTTTTTGTACCTATTTTAGGTTAAATTGTCCTTATTGGAGTGAATAAGATTATCAAATGGAAGATGTAACTCTTTGCCAGGGGGCAAATCCCTGGTCATAAATGGACATACTTGTCTATCTTTGTGACCTAATCTGTAGATGTAACAGCCCTCAACATTCTCACATTTAAACTTTAATGCTGAGATTTTAAGCTAAAAGAAAGCCAGTATGCTTTGAAATTTCATTACCTTGCCTTCTTACTTCAGCATTGATCAATTTCTCCTAATTTTGCAAAGTGAAGCAGAAATTAATTCACCAGATTTGGACATGTCTGTTTCATTACCACTCTCATTACCACTTTTTTCCATGATCAAGTAATGGAAGCTAAGTCATAGATAGAAGGCACAGTCCATGCTAGTCTCATTTTAGTCCTCATCAGCCATATGAAGAGATACAGAAATGATGCAGGTTGTACAGTCTTCTTCCTCTAAAGTCTGGTTACAATGAAGCAACCAACCGAATCCTGCAAACTGCAGTCT
>CAOLHI010005122.1:0-148198 GCA_948474755.1 Ctenosaura bakeri
GCAGGCATATATATATATATATATATAGGGACGCCATTGCAAACCACTTAGAAAGCACTTACCTGATAAGCGGTATAGAAATACATGCTATTTGTAATGTATAATGTATTTCATGTTGTTCGCCGCCTCGATCCATGTGGAGAGGTGGGATACAAATAAATAATAATAATAATAATAATAATAATAATTATTATTATTATTATTATTATTATTATTATTATTATTATTATTATTATGGCAGTTAACTACAGCAGGAGGGAATTTCAGCAGGTCTTACCTGCCATGCAATCAGGTTACCAACAAAACCTTTAGAGATTTCTTCTTCTCACAACCATACAAGGGAGAGGAGCCCTGTCCTATTTTCCCTCTGCAACTCTATGAAATTAAGAAATAGTGCCACCAGGTGGCTGCCTTAGATCCTCAGAGGGGAAGCTGTGGATCTACTCCTCTCCCTCCTTCCCTCTTGCACAACTTTTTCCAGCTGCAACGGGTCTTTGCTGCTCCACCTCCATGGAGAAGCAAGCGAGAAGCTGGGGTGCTGCACCCTGAAAAGGAAGGAGATCTGAGAGGGCGCAACATAGATCTGATCCTGGTTCTCCTACAGCTGGAAAAAGAGGGTACGTGGAGGATCATGGGGGGGGTGCAGAGCAAAAAAACAGAAACAAAAAACATTTAAAGGCATAAAGGAAATGCTTCATTCAGAGCCAGAGATCAAATCAGTGCCTCTTGCTGCTATGAATGGGAGCCACATGTCTTAGGGGGGAATTGAGCTTTGCACCATTGTCTTTGTTTATTTGTTTGGTTTGATTTTAAATGTGGGATGTGTAGGATTGAAGCTGAAGATTTTCACCTGGAAAGATTAATTTTTTGCTACTTAGGGCAGGCTCTGCCATTTTGGGAAGCAATTCCAGGGTGTCTGGAAAAGGCGGCAAAGGTTAATGTCATGTGTGGTTGATATTTAAACAGTGAATTATTATTTTGATATTTATTTGTTGTTTTACTGAAGGGATTCCTATATTGCCTCTTGCTGGGGTATTATTTGATTTTAACGTTCAATGTTTCATGTGTTAACGTATGATTTTAACATTTAATGTGAGTATTTTTACTTTTTTGTTTTGTTTTACTGGAGGAGGGGAATATGTGGGCTTTTTTTTTTTTTTTGTCTCCGGGCCACCAAACAACTTTTGGTTCAGGAACATCTTGTCCTGGGGAAGCAGAGGGTATCATTCATTCCCTCTGGCATTAAAATAACTTGGGATGCTAGTAATGCCCAGGGCAAGCTCTGCTGTTAGGCAGAGAGAGGCAACTGGTTTGGGGTGTCAGGAAAAGGCAAGACATTACTAATTGTGCTGTTGTTGTGTGCCTTCGAGTCATTTTGAAGTTACTGTAACCCTCAAATGAACATATAATGAGGTTTTCTTGGAAAGATTTCTTTGGACGGGTTGTATTTGCTTTCCTCTGAGGCTGAGACAGTGTTCACTTAAAGTTACTCAGTAGGTTTCCATGGCTGAGCAGGGATTTGAACTCTGGTCTCCAGAGTTGTAGCCTGACACTCAACCACTACACCACACTTGCTGTCTATGTCATTGTTATGTTTTTACTAGGAGTAGGCAGAAATACCTGTTGGATTTTCTGCTTCAAGTAAACACTTGTTGGTTTGGTTTGAGTACTATGCACCTTCACTAGTGCAGGGTGGTATTTTTTGCATTGCCTTAGGCAGCAAAATTATTGGGCTGGGCTGGCCCTGTTCCTGGCACACCGTGTTTAAAAAATTCTCCTTCTAACCCCATGCTGCCAAAATTTGGCAGTATTGCTTTCCCTCCACTACAACTCCCAGAATCTGAAAGTTGTAGTCCTAACAAGTAACTTTTTCAAGTTTTGAATGCTGATGACATGACAACTCCAATGTACTAGTTACATAAATTGCGAATTATGCACTGCAAAATATAGCCACTGACCACTGTTTGATACTTATTTCCTCCTCTGTTCCTGTGTTTCATTCCATCTCTGTATTTTATCATTTGATTTTTAGCTGTGTGCCTTTTGTTATTATTTTTTTGTGTGGTAGCTTTATGCAACTGCTCCTTTCTGATTATGATTTTGCAGATTCAGGCCATTGCCGCACTACTCTGTAATACTGCTGCTATTCCGCTTTCAACATCCTTTGAAATTCTGGGGTTTGTAGTTTACTGAAGCCAAAGAACTGCCTCCCTAAACTGCAAACTGCAGGATTCTGTAGGATGTTGAAAGTGGAATAATAGCACTATAACAGTGTTGTGTGGAAAGGCCCTCACTCAGTCTTTGATATCTCCATAATGTTGATATGCAGTATTTTTAAAAATATCTGCCAATAACAATAAAAAAGGTAACTGTCTAGATATGATGGCCATGTCTAGCTTTCATTTCAAATCACTCAGAGTGTAAGATGCTTAAACAAAGGAAATGAAGGAACTAAAAGATACCATTCAATTCTTCAGTTTTTCAGAACAGATAAGACCGTTTCAAGGTGCGAAGGAGAGATATTATATTTTTCTGCCAAGTGCAGAAAGAAAAGACGATTCAGGTATTATCCATGTATTTCATGTTTCCGAATTAGTAGCAAATCAAGAGAGTACAGGGTCAGGGCTGTCCCAACACACTTTGGTGCCTGAGATGGAAGCAAACGGTAGTGCTCTGTGGGTATAAAAGTTACTTTTATGGACAACACCCATCAGCTCTAGCCAGCATAGACAGTGGTGAAGGTGTTGCAGCTCCAAAACAGCTAAATTAAATGGCTGGATTGCAAGAAATGTACAGGAAACCCCTACCCTTTGACAGCCCCTTATCTGACAACCCGCTCTTTTGACACTTCCAGTTAAAGACAACTTCCATTAATTTGTTGAGGGTTCTGCTCTTTCCTTAGTTCTTCTTGCCCGTGGAGGCTTGTGTGGGGCCAGTCATGTGGGAGTGTTGCTTGCAAAATGAGCTGAGAGGGGGGAAAGGTACCACACCAGCTGAGAGACTTAACAAGCAGTGTGCACACAATCAGTCCCAAGTGAGCTGCCGTAAGGTCTTCATGCTCCCTAAAGCATGGTATGTGGATTCTGTTCAGCTTGTGATCCACTAAGACCGCTAGATCCCTTTCACACGCACTGTTTTCAAGCCCAGGTGTCACCCATCCTATATCTGTGCCTTTCATTCTTTCTTCCTAAGTGTAATACTTTACATTTTTCCCTGTTAAGATTCATTTTGTTAGTTTTGGTCCAGTTGTCTAATCTGTCCAGGTCATTTTGAATTTTGATCCTGTCCTCTGGCATATTAGCAACCCCTCCCAATTTGGTGTCATCTGCAAATTTGATGAGCATGCCCTCTATTCCTTCATCCAAGTCATTGATGAAGATGTTGAATAGCCCTGAGCCCAGGACAGACCCCCGTGGCACCCCACTTGTCACTTCTCTCCAGGATGAAAAACAGCCATCGGTGAGCATCCTTTGGGTTTAGTCAGTCAACCAATTAAAATTCCACCTTGACAGTACCTTGTTTAGCACAAATTTTACTAGCTTCTTTGGAAGAATATCATGGGGAACTTTATCAAAGGCCTTACTGAAATCAAGATAACTCGTTTTGTGACAGTGCTGTGGTCCCTAACCTATCAGATAAGGGGAAGCCTGAAGGCAGGGTTGCCTTATCCATTAGGCACTTTAGGTACAGTGCCTAAGCCCTACAAAAATGTTAGGGCCCATGAAAACATCCCTGGTGGTATGCTGAGGCAAGGCACGTTGAATACAAGAGTTCCTAGGGCCCACAAAAACTTTAATGTGGCCCTGTTTGTAGGTACACTTTATCAGTGGGAACTTGGTTAAGTCAATGTTTCCATTGATTTAATGGGTCTACACTAGTCAGGACTGACTTGGATTTAGAACTGAGAACTCTCCAGCCTGCCAGATATTGTTGGACTGCAGATCCTAGGATTCCTCACCCCTGGCTATGCTATCTAGGTCTACTGGAAGTTGCAGTTCTACAGCATCTGAAAAGCCTTACCATACATGCCTTGGTTACATCCTCTTTGGATTAGAGTTGGCTTCAGCCAAGTCTGATTTGGCTTCGGCAAAACAGGCATTCACCATTACATCAGAAACAACTTGAGGGCACTCAATAATAACTTTGTGTCTTATCAAAGTTGTTGTGTGCCTTCCAGTTGTTTCTGACTTATGGTGACCCTAAGGTGAATCTATCATGGGGTTTTCTGGGGCTGAGAGTGTGTTCACTTATTGTTAATTGAGTGTTGGACTACAACCTTGGAGACCAGGGTTCGATTCCCTGGTTAGCCGTGGAAGCCCACTGTGTGCTCTTGGGCACATCACACGCTCTCAGCCCCCAGAAAACCCCTTGATAGATTTGTCTTAGGGTTGCCATAACTCAGAAATGACTTGCAAGAAGCACACAACAAGAACAACAAGCTGCCTTGAATCACACACTGAGAGAAAGGTGGGATATAAAACAAGCAAGCAAACTTCCAGCATTCCCCATGGAACTATGCCTGCTTCCAGATTTTTCTAGTTCAAAAAGGTAATTTTTTCAGGCTCAGCTCCATCAGTAGAAGGTAGATCCTGGACCCTAGGATAATAAAATCAAAGGGGAGAAAAACAGATGATCCGATCTTTATGATGATTTTGTTAGGCTTAAAATTGTAATGCTTGGTAATTTGCTATAGAATTGATGAGTGTTAACAATTTGCTTTGGTATTAGTTGGCATTTTAGACACTTGTAGCTCATTGAACAACCTTGCTTTAGAATTGTTTGTTCTGCTTAATAGATGTCAGTGGTCAAAATGTGCACGAAAGAAGGACACTGCTAATGTCGAAGGTACTTTGGAGAATGACCCAGGATGTTGACAGGGTCGTGTAGACTTGGGAAGTAGGAGTGAGATAGAATGTAACATCTGTACAAACTGTAACTTTGCTGGGGCATGAATCTTTTATATTCTGTTAGCATTCTTTAACATAAACATACAAATGGTATAAGAAGGGAAGTGTGAAAGAATAAATCATCCTTCCTTACTTGGATTGATCCTTTGGCCAAAGTTACTTGGCGGTGCGTGTGTATGTCTTTCTTTCTCTTTTCTACCTTCCTACCTTGTGTTTGGGGGTTCAGGTTGGCCCTGTGACTACCTGGGGATGCGGTGAGGTGTCGGTTGTTTATCCCCCCTAACAATTTCTGTGCTAGCTGTGGATCCTTGCTGTTTACCAAGTAGCTAGTGTGGTTGGACGTGTTTACTGGAGACAGAAATTCTGACAGCTGTTCTTTCTGCTGCTGATGCAACTCTTGCACATCTCGTGGAGCTGAAGATTTGTGTGGCTAATTGATCTTGTTTTCCCATCTCCTTCAAAGAAAGAGAGACTGTGGAAATCTAACAGGCCACCAATCTGTTTGCCTCCTGCATCTCAAGAAAAGGACCAGGGTATCTTTGAAAAAACAACAACAGAATGTTTAGGCTAGAAATGGAGTTTTCATGGCATTCAACACACACAAACACAGGAATAGCCCTGCTGGACGAGATCAAAATTCCATCTTGTCTACAAGCATCCTGTTTCTTTAAATCAGTGGTTCTCAACCTTCCTAAGGCCGTGACCCTTTAATACAGTTCCTCATGTTGTGGTGACCCCCAACCATAAAATCATTTATTTATTATTTACAATGCCTCCCCGCCCAGCAAAGGCCACCTCACCGGCCAGGAACGGGGGCGGAGTGGGGAGGGAAAGAGGAGCCGCGCATCTCCCCCCGGAAAAAACTCTGAGAACCCCCCCGGACTCTGCTTCTGCTTCTGCTTCGCTCTTGTTTCCATTGGGGGGGCAGTGTGGGAAAAGTTTCCAGAGTGTCGACCCTGGCCGGGGCGGGGGGAGGAATCCTAGCGCTTTTGTCTTTTGTGCCGGGCGCAGCTCGCCCCCCCGGAAAAGCACCGCCTTGTGGTCCCCCGGCCCTTCTGCAATGCCCCCCTCCATGGCAAGTGGGGCAGGGGCCGTGGCGAGGAGGGGGCCTGCCCCCCGTGCTGCTGCCGCCCACCAGGCTGGCCCATCAGACGGGAGGTGCACTGTGGAAGGAAAGGGCAGGGCGCTTGCGCGACCGGGAAGCCAGCTGCAGGATGAAGGAGCAGCAAAGAGAGTGCCTCAAACAGCACCCCCTACCTCTGCGATAAGGTAACGTGTGGAAAAGGCCCAGGAGTGGTGGTGCGCAAGCGTGAGCCATGCACTCGCATCCTCCTGCCCCCTTTGGCGGGAGCGCGTGCAGAAGATGTGAGTGCATGGCTCGCGCTTGTGCACCACCACCGAGGAGGTAATGGAGCCTAAGACCATCGGAAATACGTATTTTCCGATGGTCTTAGGCACCCCTGTTAAAGGGTCATTCGACCCCCAAAGGGGTCGTGACCCACAGGTTGAGAACCACTGCTTTAAATGGTGTGGCCAAGTGAATGTATCATGACACAGAAAAGCTCACAGCCATCAGATACTGAGAGGTAGTGCTGCCACTTGTCTACTGTCAGAAAGCAGAATTGGTCAAAAAGTGGAACCTATGGAGGGAATTACAGAAGCTCGCTTGGAAGAGCATGTATACTGCTTGTGGAGTCTGTCAGCCAGCTTGGCACCTTCCACCTCCCCTGTCCCCCCTCCAGGTTCACTTTGTAAGCAGTGTTTCCCAAATGAATATCAGCAGGTAAGAAGAACTGATGAATACCTGCTGTTTTGAAACTTGCAAATTACAGACAAGTTCCATTAATTTAGTGAGGGTCTGCTGTTTCCATAGGTAAGACTTGGGATCATGTGCATGGTCAGAAGCAAACCTCCATAGGCAAGAAAAACTGATGAAAGAGTGGAGTTCTTGTCAAAATTAGTGAAACCTTTCTGTGATTTGCAAAAAATGAGTTGACAAACAGCGGGGAGCTGCTTGTATTGTTTTCTGCAGACACACTGCTACACCCCAGCATTGAAAGTCTGTGTTTCTCCAGCCAGCCCTCTATCACATCCTCCCAGTGCAGATGCTGATTAAAAGTTCCAGCTAGTCAGAGGATGAGGAAGAAAGCAGGACTACGGATGTAGAAAGACTCTATATAGAGCAGCTTCTTTGCCAGAGGCTTTGATAACTGAGGTATTCCTATACTTATTTTTGTATCAGTTGCTAGGCCATGTGAGATGGAAGGTATAATGGGACTCGTGTCTTGTTGGCCAGCTCCCCTTTGGCAATTCATTGGCCTCAGTGTGAACAATGGTTGAAAAGAATTTTGGACTAGATAGGTCTCCGGTCTGATGCAAAATTATTAATTCTATGCCAGTTATTCCTAACCTTTTCTTCACGGACCCCGTCCCCGCCTTAAATATATTTTTTGTCCTTGAACCTCCAAGACTTAACTCAAGATTTAAAACCCTAAATTACATCAAATATTTATTTAAAGTTGCTCATCAAGGGTCTTCAAATTTGGAGAGAAAAGAGAAATAACTAAATGCACACACTCCTATTACAATACTTTTGTTGGAATGATTCCGTGCAAATTTGTCTTCCTTCCTTCCTTCCTTCCTTCCTTCCTTCCTTCCTTCCTTCCTTCCTTCCTTCCCTCCTTCCCTCCCTCCCTCCCTCCCTCCCTCCCTCCCTCCCTCCTTCCTTCCTTCCTTCCTTCCTTCCTTCCTTCCTTCCTTCCTTCCCCCGTAGAAGCTGACAGTGGATCGGTTCCTAAACATCCTATTTTAACTGTAAAATTGAAGATTTGCTGGTAAAAGCTCATAACATTTTTTTCAGTCACAGCCGTGAGGATATCATGGCCCCATCAAAATTCAAAATGACCTGGATAGATTGGAGAGCTGGACCAAGGCGAACAAAATGAAATTCAACAGAGAGAAATGTAAGGTCCTACACTTACGCAGAAATAATGGAATACAGAAATATAGGATGGGGGACACGTGGCTGGATAGCAGTACGTGTGAAAGGGATCTAGGAGTCTTCGTAGACCACAAGCTGAACATGAGTCAGCAGTGTGATGCGGCAGCCAAGAAAGCCAATGCAATTCTTGGCTGCATCAATAGGAGTATGGTGTCTAGATCGAGAGAGGTACTGGTACCACTCTACTCTGCTTTGGTTAGACCCCATCTTGAATACTGTGTCCAGTTCTGGGCACCCCAATTCAAGAAGGATATTGACAAGCTGGAGCAAGTCCAGAGGAGGGCGACCAAAATGGTGAGAGGCCTGGAAGCCATGCCCTATGAGGATAGACTTAGAGAGCTGGGTATGTTTAGTCTGCAGAAGAGGAGGTTAAGAGGGGACATGATAGCCATGTTTAAATATTTGAAGGGATGCCACATAGAGGAAGGAGAAGGCTTGTTTTCTGCTGCTCCAGAGACCAGGACAAGGAGCAATGGATTCAAGCTGCAGGAAAGGAGATTCCACCTGAACCTCAGGAAGAACTTCCTGACAGTCAGGGCTGTCCGGCAGTGGAATCTGTTGCCTCGGAGTGTAGTGGAGTCTCCTTCCTTGGAGGTTTTTAAGCAGAGGCTTGATGGCCATCTGTCGGGATTGATTTGAGGGTGTTCCTGCATGGCAGGGGGTTGGACTGGATGGCCTGTGTGGTCTCTTCCAACTCTGAATTTCTATGATTCTATGATTCTATGATCTAGGGAGCCCATGGACCACTCTTCTATGCCATTATGTTTCTCTGATTTTTTTTTTTTTTTGGAAGCTCCACAATTAGAGTACTAAAGGCATCGGTTTCCTTTTCTTCTCTCCTTGTCCCCTAGCAACGGATATACCGCTTCCCACTGCCTCTGAAAGAAAAATAAGAGAGTCTAGAAAGAGATCTTGGAATTCTTTTCTATTTACAAAGCCACTCCTTGAGAGTTCCTTGTAATCCTTCCCTGAGTGTTTCTAACAATAGTGAAACTGGAGAGCTGCTGAACAAGTGAATACAGGCTGTACACCTGGCTGGGTGTTTACTAAGGGCAAAACACCCAAAAGGAGGTCTTTTATATTGTTAAGTATTTTATTCACTTGTACCTTGCATTTCTCTTATTAATGGGGTACTCGGGTTAGCTTACAAACTATTGAAAACAATACGGATTAAAAACATTCGGAACCACTGAGTATGTGGAAGTTAAAAAAAATTCAAGCATTGAAAAATCATTGAAAGACCATGTAAAAAAATCAGAAAAACAGCACAGTGTCCCATTCAAAGATGATCACAGTCCATTCATAAAAGCCTGCTGATGCAGTCGGAAAGTTTTTGTTTGTTGGCAGAAGGAGAGCAAAGAGGGAACCATCCTACTCTCCTTAGGAAGGGAGTCCCAAAGTCTGGGAGCAGCTACCAAGAACGCCCTTCTCTTTTGTTCCCAACAAATGAACCTGAGAAGGTATTCAGACAGAGAGGAGGGCCTCTCTTGAAGTTCTTAGAGCTCAAACAGGCTCGTATGGGGAGACACAGTTCTTCAAATAGGCCAGATTCAAGCCACATAATGTAAAGTATGATCATACAATGTGGTTAGTGGTTTGAGCTTTGGACTACGACTCTAGAGAGAGGGTTCAAATCTTGCTCAACTATGGAAACCAACTGGGTGATCTCGAGAAAGTCACACTTAGACTCAGAGGAAGGCAAAGGCAAGCCTTTCTAACAAAGCTCACCAAGACAGCCCTATGAGAGGGTTTATCTTAAGGTGACCAACTCAGGGTTCAAGTTCGAAATGACTTGAAGACACACAGCCAATCTCGTAGGGCAGCGGTTCTCAACTTGTGGGTCGCGACCCCTTTGGGGGTCAAACGACCCTTTCACAGGGGTTGCCTAAGACCATTGGAAAATACATATTTCCGATAGTCTTAGGCTCCATTCCCTCCTCGGTGATGGTGCGCAAGCGCAAGCCACATGCTTGCGTCCTCCTGCCCCCTTTGGTGGGAGCATGTGTGGCCACAGCGTCACCACAGCAGGAGTGGTGGTGCGCAAGCGCAAGCCACATACTCGCGTTCTCCTGCCCCCTGTTCAGAAGGGACTGAAATCGCTCCCCATCTCCGCTACCTGGAGAACCTCCCATCTGACGGGCCAGCTTGGGGGGCGGCAGCAGCAGCACGGGGGGCAGGCCCCCTCCTCGCCACGGCTCCTGCCCCACTCGCCATGGAGGGGGGTGCTGCGGAAGGGCCGGGGGGCCGCAAGACGGCGCTTTTCCGGGGAGCGAGCTGCGCCCGGCACAAAAGTCGAAGGCGCTGGGATTCCTCCCCCCAGCCAGGGTCGACCCTCTGGAAACTTTCCCCACACTGCCCCCCACCAGCGGAAACGAGAGCGAAGCAGAAGCAGAGCCCAGGGGGGTTCTCGGAGTTTTTTCCCAGGGGAGACGCACGGCTCCTCTTTCCCTCCCTGCCCCCCCCCGTTCCTGGCTAGCGAGGTGGCCTTTGCTGGGGGGGGGAGAGGCATTGTAAATAATAAATAATTTTATGGTTGGGGGTCACCACAACATGAGGAACGGCATTAGGAAGGTTGAGAACCACTGTCGTAGGGACATGGGGGTGGGGGGATACGCCCTGGCCATTCCCTTACGTGCTGCAGCCACACCCCTGCGCACAGTGGCCACGCCCCTTTGCACCATAGCCCTGCCCCCTGCCCCCCTCCATATACTCCGAACTCTACCACTGCACACAACAGCTGTAATATAATGTAATATAATATTGTTTATTCATAATACAGTCCACCCTCCACATTTGCACATTTAACTTTCATGGATTTGATATTTGCAAATTTCTCCAACCTCTCCACTCTTAGGTGCTTCTTTTCCAGGGGAACCTTCCCTTTCAGAGGCTCCGATCAGACTGAGCAACCCTTTAAAAATCCCACCTCTGGTCCTTCTCCTCCTCTTCCACCACCAACCACTGCCTGGCCAGCTGATGATGGATTACAGCTCAATTTCTCAGCCCCACAAACCCTTTCTCAGTGCTCCCCCCACGCCCAAGGAAGGAGATGGGCAAGACAGAAGAAATATAGGACCACCAAGCCAACCCACCCCCTTTCCCTGACCTGGTTTGGACCTGGGGGTGCCCCTTCTCCCGATCATGACTCAGATCCCTTCACACACACACACACACACTTACACTTTGATATTCATGATCTTTCCACTTTCGTGGGAGTCCTAACCCTAGCCAGTGTAGAGGCCTGGCTGTACTAGAATACATTAGTGTTGATTATTAAGAAGCTGAGGTTCAGTGTCCTCGCTTTTTGTCTTAGTTTAGTTTTGATCTATGTCGCATTTTACTTTTTCAGAGACACTTTTTGTTGGGACGTATTGCAGAATATTCTTGAGGAAAATATTCAGAACATTTTCCTGACTCTTCAGGTTTTGCACAACAGGGTGAATGAAAAGAGAACAGAGATGGAAGTAGAGCATTTAAGGAAAAGTGAGGATTTGCTGGTAAGTACCCGAAAGACACCAGGTCCGATCTTGGAAACTACACAGGGTCAGACCTGATGAATGCATGGATGGAGGACCGCCAGAGAATATCAGGGGCCCATTCGCTCTGCACAGTTATAGTGCTGTGATTCTACTTCAGCAGCTGTGATTGCATCCTATTCTGGGATTTGTAGTTTGAGGAGGCACTGGAGCTCTCTGGCTGAGATTTCTAAATACCCCTCCCCTGAACTACCAGTCCCAGGATTCCATAGAATGGTAATTAAAATGGAATGAAGGTATTTATTTAGTGAAGACGGGAACCTTTAATAAGCTTTTTGCAAGAAGGAGAATACGGTAAGATAATGGTAGGGTTTTATAATTAGTATTACTTGCAAAATAGCAGTTAAAGCATTTGAATGCTATTTGTAGCTAGAGAAGTCATTTTGATACAGTATTATCAATAGTCTGTGTTAGGAAAGCTGGAAACTGCCTTTTAAAAACTATTTTAGTTGTTTTATTGTCTTTAACTAAATTTTAGGAGTTAGGATTGTTTCTTGTATCCTCCTTCATTTCTATTTTTTGTTTTGTTTTTGGTATATACCTGTTCTTTTGCCTTGTTTTTTTTAGCTTTTTAATAGAGTTTAGTTTTAAAAATGGGATAAAAATGTTATAATTCTATAGTGTGAATGCGTCTCCGATGCTGTAGGCTATGTTTCAGAGGAAGAAACTGGCAAAACCACCTCTGAGTATTCTTTGTGTAAGAAAACCTGATGGAATTCATGAGGTCATCACAAGTTGACAGGCAACCCTTCAAGGCACGTATGCATACGCATGTGTGCACACACACTGAAGGGAAGAGCAGTGGCTGTGGGTTTTAGCCTAAATTTCAAAGGGGCTGATCAAGGGATTCAGCACCATAGGTAATACCTTTAAATTTTGGGCTGAACTCCAGAGGAGATTCACCATCCCACTAACATGGAAGCCACTATGATCTTTTGAAGTTTGTCACCCCATTGGCATTTTGGTGTACAATGAGCCCTCCATTTTTGTGGGAGTTAGTGGCACAAGGTTCCCGGTGGCACAGTGGTTAAATGCCAGTACTGCAAGCCACAAGGTTGTGAGTTCGATCCTGCCGGGCTCCAAGGTTGACTCAGCCTTCCATCCTTCCGCAGGTCGGTAAAATGAGTACCCAGCTTGTTGGGGGCGTGTATAGAAATGTTTCGAAATACATGCTATTTGTAAGTTGTTCGCCGCCTCTATCCATATGGAGAGGCGGGATACAAATAAATAATTAAATAAAATAAATAAAATAAAATAAAAAATTGGAAAAAACACAAAAAAATCACAAATGCTTTTTTCTTAAACAGAGACCATTTCTCTAGGAATCTCTAGGTTCTCCAGTATGATTCTATGGTTGACGTCCAGTAAGTGAGGCATAGAGTCACACTGGAGGACCTAGCAATGCCTAGATGTTCTCTCAGAAATCTCAAGGTCCTCCAGCACAACTGTGTGGTCAACTTCTTCCAGAAGTGGACCATAGAGTTATGCTGGAGAACCTAGAGATCCCTAAGGAGAACATATTTTTTTGCTGTGGCAGGGACATGTACAGTAAGAATTTTTTAAACATAAATAAAATAACCTGTGAATAATCAAATCTCTGAGTGCTGAGCCAGCTAAAAGTGTAGGGCCCACTGTATTATATTTTTAAAAAATCCAATAAAATGTGATTATTTTAGTTAATTTTAATACACTATCTTCAGCATTTACATTTTGAAAGTCTGTACATAGTGTGCATCTGCCTGAATTCTATCATTAGTTCCCCCTGGTGAGTAGACCCATTGAATCAGTGAGATTTACCAGTGCGTTGACTTCCCATTCAACAACAGAGATGATGTGTTTTCTGTAGTTGCAATGAACCAGTGGTGTTTTCAGTTGCTGTTCTCTTATCTTGGCCCCCTTGCTACAGAGACAGACAGAAGTGGAGAGAAAAAATATCATCCAGGAATGGAAAGAACTGAGACGGTTTCTAAGAGAGCAAGAAAAATGTATGCTGAGAAGTTTGGAAGAGCTGAATCGAGACATAATTGTGAGCCGAGACGAGGGCATTTCAAGAGATCATGGGAAGATGTCAAACCTTGGTGAAAATCTAGAAGGCAACCAGCATAGATTTGCGCAGGTGAGACATACAGATGATAAGTTAGACATTTGCCTGAGAGTGGAAAGGCATGAACTCTCATAAATGAGAGAGAATGTTATTTTTTATGTACTTTAAATATTTACAGTTGGCCATCCCCATTTGCTACGGTTCGGGGCACAGAATCCTCTCAGAAGTGGAAAAATCACAAATATCGGTGTGTGTTTGTGTGTGTGTCTGTGGGAAGAGGGTCGAGGCATGGTTGGGAGAGCAGGCACCCAAGGCCCAAACCAGGTCAGGGACAGGAGAGCGAAAAGATGTGGGTCGACATGGTGGCTCTATACTTCCTCTCCCTCACCCGTCTCCTTCCTTGGGTGTGTGGGAGGCATTGGGAGAGGGTTCATGGGGCAGAGAAATTGGACTGTGAGCCATGTACCGGGTGGGAGTGGTGGGGGTGGTGGTGGAGGAGGAGGAGGACCGGAGCTTCTTGTTGAAAAGATGGGAGATGAATTTTATGAGTATATTAGTGTATATACCTGGTGTTGCTTGGGATTTTATTTTCTCATCGTAATACTTGTTAGAAAGATTTGAGATCCCGTGTCTCTAATTCCCCAAACTGTCTTGTCCAGTACTTGTAACTTTTCCCCATGTTCCCCAATCCAAGCTATATTCAGAGTTATTAATGTGCACAGGTTGGGTTCCTTAGGGAATACAATGTCCTCCTCCTTGCTGCTAGGTCTTGTTTCCATAGCAGCCAGACTATTCAAGACAGACACAGTTAACTGAGGCCCAAGAGCTCAAGATGTACTTCAGGTGGGGGAGCAGAGACTGAAGAAACTCACAAATAATCAAATCTGTGAAAGTCAAAGCCACAAACTTAGAGGGCTGACTGTACTCTAACGTTGAGCTCCTTGTTGAAAAGGTGGGAGATAAATGTTATGAGTATATCATGGGGAATAATAGCTCCCAAGTGGAGAAAAGGGGCCTTCATTCTTGGGTTTAAGGTAAGCTCTGGTTGTTTCAGAGCCAGTTCAGTGAGTCTTACTCCCAGGTAAACAGATTAAGAGTGATTAATTTATTCACAGGTGCAGAACTTGGGTTGCTGTTTTGTGTTCAATTAAAAGAAGAAGCACATTTTGTTTAAAAAACAGCAACCCACAAAGCTTTTTATTTAATTTTTCAGAAAATGTATCACAAAAAGGTTCATGTTTGTTAGAAAGGGTCACCCACGATGAACTAGTAGTCTTTCATTCATGCTGAAAAGCCTTTCTTTTTCTTTCTCTCTTTTTTCAACCTGCAGAGCACTGAAAGCACCAATAATAGGTAAGCTCTGTCCAATATTTCAGTATCAATGTGTGACATTATTTAGACTGACTTTGAACTTCCCTAGAGGGGAAGTTCTTAGAGCCGAAAATGGAACAAAACTGAAAGATTGTGTCCTCTCCCCACCACCACAAAAGCCTAATCAACATCAAAAAGTCTCACCATGTTTTTCTTTGGGTTTTTCTTTTTTGAGCTTTGCGGTGGATGGTCTTATTGTGAAAATCTATTAATTTCAAAGGGTTTCCTTTCATGAGTTTAGGAAGGTTGCTTATAGAATCATAGAAATGTAGAGTTGGAAGAGACCGCATGGGCCATCCAGTCCAACCCCCGCCATGCAGGAACACCCTCGAAGCACTCCCAACAGATGGCCATCAAGCCTCTGCTTAAAAACCTCCAAGGAAGGAGACTCCACTACACTCCGAGGCAGCAGATTCCACTGCCGGACAGCCCTGACTGTCAGGAAGTTCTTCCTGAGGTTCAAGTGGAATCTCTTTTCCTGCAGCTTGAATCCATTGCTCCTTGTTCTGGTCTCTGGAGCAGCAGAAAACAAGCCCTCTCCTTCCTCTACATGGCATCCCTTCAAATATTTAAACATGGCTATCATGTCCCCTCTCAACCTTCTCTTCTGCAAACTAAACATCCCCAGCTCTCTAAGTCTATCCCCATAGGGCATGGCTTCCAGGCCTCTCACCATTTTGGTCACCCTCCTCTGGACTTGCTCCAGCTTGACCATGTCCTTCTTGAATTGGGGTGCCCAGAATTGGACACAGTATTCAAGATGAGGTCTAACCAAAGCAGAATAGAGTGGTACCAGTACCTCCCTTGATCTAGACACCATACTCCTATTGATGCAGCCGAGAATTGCATTGGCTTTCTTGGCTGCCGCATCACACTGCTGACTCATGTTCAGCTTGTGGTCTATGAAGACTCCTAGATCCCTTTCACACGTACTGCTATCCAGCCACGTGTCTCCCATCCTATATTTCTGTATTCCATTTTTTCTGCCTAAGTGTAGAACCTTACACTTCTCTCTGTTGAAGTTCATTTTGTTCGCCTTGGCCCAGCTCTCCAATCTATTCAGGTCATTTTGAATTTTGATCCTGTCCTCTGGCGTATTAGCAACACCTCCCAATTTGGTGTCATCTGCAAATGTGATGAGCATGCCCTCTATTCCTTCATCCAAGTCATTGATAAAAATGTTGAACAGCACTGGGCCCAGGACAGAACCCTGTGGCACCCCACTAGTCACTTCTCTCCAGGATGAAAAGCATCCATTCGTGATCACCCTTTGGGTTCGGTCGGTCAACCAATTACAAATCCAACTAACAGTAGCCCTGTCCAGCCCACATTTTACCAGCTTCATTGCAAGAATGTCATGGGGAACTTTGTCGAAGGCCTTACTGAAATCGAGATATGCTGCATCCACAGCATTCCCTTCATCTATCAAGCTAGTAACTCTATCATAAAAAGAGATAAGATTAGTCTGGCATGACTTATTTTTGAGAAATCCATGTTGACTTCTCGTGATTACCGCGTTGCTTTCTAAATGATTAGAAACTGACTGCTTAATGATCTGCTCCAGGATCTTTCCGGGTACTGATGTCAGGCTGACTGGGCGATAATTATTTGGGTCCTCTTTTTTCCCTTCTTGAAGATGGGGATAACATTTGCTCTCTTCCAGTCTGCTGGAACTTCTCCTATCCTCCAAGATTTCTCAAAGATTATAGCAAGCAGTTCCGAAATGACCTCTGCCAGCTCCTTTAATATCCTAGGATGCAATTCATCTGGCCCTGGAGACTTGAGTTCATCCAATGTGGCCAGGTATTCCTGTACCACCTCTCTACCTATTATGTGCCTCATTCCCTCTGCTTCCTCCCCTGCTCCCCAACCGCCAGGTTGAGTGCTTGTATCCCTCTGGGAAAATACGGAGGCAAAGAAGGTGTTAAGTAGCTCTGCCTTTTCTCTTCCCCCTGTGAGTAATTCGCCATCTTCTCTGTGCAGCAACCCTATCGTCTCCTTCTTTTTCCTTTTGCTGCGGACATATTTTAAAAAGCCTTTTTTATTGTTTTTAATGTCTCTGGCCAGCCTAAGTTCTAGCTGGTGTTAGAACAAAAGCACAAACAAACAGTTAATGTTGCATTATGATATCATTGCATCCACTGTGTGATCCTTGATTGGTTAGAATGAGCTCACAAAGCAATGAAAAGAGACAGGAGAAGACAGAACAGCAACAGAGAGGAAGAACAGTGTCTGTAATGAGCACAAAAAGAGCAGAAGTCCAGTTACGTTTTGGAGTACAAATCTCAGAATCCTCTGGACTGTCTGGGGGATTTTGGGGCTCATAGTCCAAAGAAGAAAAGTTTCCAGGCTCAGCTGGGAGCAAGGCATTGGGAAATATGTGTTCAGTTCCACAAAATTAAATCTCACAAGATGAAAGCCAAACCTAAGTGGCACCTCAGTTTAAATTTCCTGTAGCAGATATTTTTATGGGGTCTGTTATGCTGTTATCCTTTTTATTATGTTCTAACATGCTTTTAAATCCTTTTAATGTAGCATTTTTGGTTAGTATTTTATTTTATTTACTTCCTTCATCTCCTTTAGGAAAAATGGGGCATTTCCTAAGCTTGATGGAGGATTTGTGGAGCTGGAACGGAGAATCAACCATTTTTCTGAAAAGAGAACCGTGTTGCAGGAGTTTCTGCTGACATTTAAAGGTGAGAGGGGAGCTTCCTTGAAGTCAGACATCTTAGGCCTGGCCAATGCTGTGGAGACCAGTACCATGTGCTTTGCACAGCAATACTGTTGTCCCTCCACATTTGCAGAGCTTAGGGGCACAGGACCTCCATGCAAGTGGAAAAACTGAATATCTCTAGGCCCCCCAAACCATATTTAACAGAACAATACAATCCACAAATTCAACCCACCACAGATTCAAATGTACAGTGCCCCATACATTTGAATCTGTGGTAGGGAGCAGACCAGCCACCAGGTTCTGTCTTCAAGGCATCAGGGTTCCTTTGAAAGGTGGAAGCGGGTGGCTGGTGGGGCTTGCTGCCACCTCTGCTGGCGTCTTACACCATTGTTAATAGGGACTTACAAGCCTCACCTCATGTTCATAATCTTTTGCAGTTTCTCTCAGTCTTGCGAGGCTTGCAGAGAGACTGCAAACTCGAGGCGAGACTTACAAGGCTCTATGAAAAATGGCGGAGGGTCACAGCAAAATAGTGGCAAATAATCCGCAAATCATCAAATCTGGGAAAGCTAAACCCGTGAATGTGGAGAGCTGACTGTACTGCTCTTCACAGGCCTACCTTCTCGTCGGTCTAACGGTCAAAGAGGGAGGTTGCAGTGGCAAGCAAAGGCAGCGAAGACAAAGCAGAGTGGCGGAGGGATGGTCATGCTACTTCTGCTCAGTTGGTAAGAGAATAGGATTGCGAGGTCCCAGGACTCTTCTCACAATACTTTATTTTCACAACAACCCTGTGCAGTAGGCCAGACTGAGAGACATTGATTAGTACGAGATCACACAGTGAGTTTCATGGCTTAGCGGTGACTTGGACTTTAGTCTCTTTAGTCTCAATGCTCTGAATGACAGTGTTGGCTTGTTGCTTCAGACAGGCACACTTATTCACACACTTATTTGTAGGGCCCAAACAAGGGCAATGATTCTTACTTTTTTTCTTTTTCTTTTTTTGCTTCCTTTCTCAGAAATTTTGGAACTAGAGGTGGGACATAATCCTGGCCCATTTTTCTTATCTGGTAAGATAATGTGAATATAGTTGGCCTTCCACATTTGCTAGGGTTGGAGGTGCAGGACCTCTGCAAAAGTGGAAAAATGGAAAATCTCAAAATGTGTGTGTGTTTCTCTGGGAAGGGGGCAAAGGCATGGTGGAGAGATTGGCACCCAAAGTCCAAACCAGGCCAGGGGAAGGGGGGGTCAGAATGGTGGCCCTTTTTCTTGCCCATCTCCTTCTTTGGGTGCATGTGGGAGGCATTGGGAGAGAATTTGTGATGCTGAGAAATAAGGCTGTGAGCTGTCCTTAGCTGGCCAGGCTAAGGTGGTGGAGGAGGACAAGGAACAGAGGTGGGTTTTTAAAGGGCTGAGCAGCCTGATCAGAGCAGCCAAGAGGGGAAGGTTCCCCCAGAGAAGAAGTGCCTGAGGTGGGGAAGGGGCAGGGATTGGAGAAACTCATGAATAAATCTGTGGAATCATAGAATCATAGAGTTGGAAGAGACCCCAGGGGCCATCGAGTCAACGCCCTGCTATGCAGGAACACACATTAAAGCACTTCTGAGATGGCCATCCAGCCTCTGCTTAAAAACCTCCAAAGAAGGAGACTCCACCACACTCCCAGGCAGCAGCATATTCCACTGCTGGACAGCAATGACCGTCAGGAAGTTCCTCCTGAGGTTCAAGTGGAATCTCCTTTCCTGCAGCTTGAATCCATTACTCCTTGTCCTAGTCTCTGGAGCGGTAGAGAACAAGCCTGCTCCCTCCTCAACATGACATCCATTCAAATATTTAAACATGGCTATCATGTCCCCTCTTAACCTTCTCTTCTGCAGGCTAAACATACCCAGCTCCCTAAGCCGCTCCGCATAGGGCATGGCTTCCAGACCCTTCACCATTTTGGTCACCCCACTCTGGACACGGTCCAGCTTGTTGACATCCTTCTTGAATTGAGATGTCCAAGCTGGACACAGTATTCCAAATGAGGCCTAACCAATGCAGAATAGAGTGGTACCACTACCTCCCTCAATCTAGACGCCGTACTCCTATTGATGCAACCAAGAATTGCGTTGGCTTTTTTGGCTACCGCGTCACACTGCTGACTCATGTTCAGCTTGTGATCTACCAAGACTCCTAGATCCTTTTCGCACGTACTGCTAGCCAGCCACACGTCCCCCATCCTATACTTGTGACTTTCATTTTTTCTGCCCAAGTGCAGGACCCTACATTTCTCTCTGTTGAAATTCATTTTGTTAGCTTTAGCCCGGTTCTCCAATCTGTCAAGGTTGTCTTGAAATTTGATCCTATCTTCTGGTGCATTAGCAACCCCTCCCAGTTTGGTATCATCTGCAAATTTGATCAGCATGCCCTCCACTCCTTCATCCAGAGTCAGGCCCACAAATGCAGAGAGCTGAATGTGTTTCCTACTGGCCAAAGCGATGCTGATTTATGTTTTTCATGTCTATAGACAATATTGATCCAGTGGTATCTGGTGACTTTCATTTCAGCAGGTGAGGATTTGGTCCTGAGCTTTAGTTCAGCACCATGAATAGGTGCTTTAAACTTTGGACTAAATCCCAGAGTGCATTCACTGTTCCTACTGCCATGAAAGCCACCAGCTGCCACTGTGTCCGGGAGATGTCTGGGCTGGTGGTGGTCATGAAGGGTGGGGTTGGGTGGGTCTCTGTGGGGAATTCTTTTCCAAAGAGAGCCAACTAGACCTGCTTACTGGGAAGATAGATTTTTTTGGGTGCCTTATTTCCTGCTGTTTCCTGAACCGACTTTGCCTATGCCATGGTTCTGGTAGACCCATGCCCCTATTATCCTGCGGTTTCATTTTGCTGCCTCTAATTTTTTAGCAAGCCAGTATGATGTTGTTGTTTGACTAGGACTCTGGGGGATCAGTGTTCAAATCCTCACTCTGCCATAGAAACCTTGAGCAAGTCACACCCTCTCAGCCTCAAAGTTAGGCAATGGCAAACCCCTCTGAACAAATCTCGGCAAGAAAATCCTGTGAAAGGTTTGCTTTTGAGCCACCAGACCTTGGAAATAACTTGAAGGAAAATAACAGCAATTTTATTTTCAAGGCATTCATACAGGAAATGCCTTGAGAGCGCACTTGAGGGGCAGCACTGTCTTTAGGAAGAGTGAGGCAGCGGTATCAGGCCAGATATCTGGGCAACAAATTATTTACAATAGGGCCTCTGTGTCTATGGGGGGTATATTCCCAGACTTCCCATGGAGAATGAAAAATGTGGATAGATAGGTACCGAGATAAGTATGCAGTTTGGGAGAAAGCCCAGAAACTTGAGAGAACTTATAGATAGAATTTTAGAATCTGAGAGAAACAAGGCTTTTTTTTTTCCAGACCCAAGCCAGTGCAGAATTGATAAAAATATAAAAACTAACAACAATGTGTGATCTAAAATGAGGTGGGAAAGAATGTTTTCGGACTGCATTTCAGCAGGGATGATGACAACGATAGTGATCTTTATTTATACCCCACTTTTTTCCTGATAGAGGCTCAAAGCAGGCTCAATAATTAAAAAAAATAGTTAAAAATCATGGGATACAAAAGTTAAAACCCAAATTAAACAATCCAATAAGAATGAAAACAAATTTAAAGTACATAATTAAAATTCAAACATTGAGAAATTCTGCGGTGAAACCGTACCTACTAGTCCCATGGGTACAGGAGACCTACTGTACTTATTTTTTATTGACAGTAGCTAGGATTGTTTGATGTGGAGGTTTTGGAGGAAAGGATTTACTTGCGGGATTTTCTGTGCTCAGATGCCAAAATCACATGGCTGGCATCTCAACTGAAGGGTTTGGGATGCAATTTGCTGCTCGGCCTCACACTGCAAATTTGTCTTGTACCACGCCTCCCACACCACGACAGACAGATAGATGTGCAAGAAACCTGTGAAAAATCATTCTCTCTTTCCCAGGCTGTCGGGGAAGATCATCTTTCTACACTGCATTTCTCCATTCTTGCAGGAAGCCTGGAGGGAAAATGGCTTTGTTACAGCTGGCTCAGGTGAGGGGATTTGGAGACAGTGGCTGGGGAGGAAAAAGGGATTGTGGGTAATGGAAACTTTTGGGCTGGCGGTTTTTCGGTATGAATAGATGCCAACTGGAAAGGCTGTTCTGATAGAACATCACTGCCACCTTGTGATTATTTTTGGGAAGGCATCTAGACCTTGGTTCAGAAAGAAATTTCCTTCCCTTCTATGGTAGCATCAAACATTAAAAGCTTTGGATTGGTGACTAATGCCATCAAGCAGAACAATGTCAAATTGCTTAAAACAGAAAGAACAGTGAGTCCTCCTGTTTGTACATATTTTCTTGTGTATTTATTTACTAGCGTATATATCCGGCGTTGCCTGGGATTTTATTTTCTCATCGGTAATAGTTGTTAGAAAGATTTGAGATCCTGTGTCTCTAATTCTCCAAACTGTCTTGTCCAGTATCTGTAACTTTTCCTCCATAATCCCCAATCCAATCTGTATTCAGAGTTATTAACATACAGAGGTTGGGTTCCTGAGGGAATACGCTGCCCTCCTCCTTGCTGCTAGGCCTCATCTGTATAGCAACTGGCCTATTCAAGAGAATGAGGCCCAAGAGCTCTGGCTGAGAATTCTAAAGGCTCCTCCCTAAACTGCAAACCCCAGGATTCCATAGAACCCCAGAATTCCATATGAGGTCTTTGCCTGACACAGCCAATCATAAAAGGTCTTCGCCTGACACAGAGAAACAAACTTTGACTTTTATATATTAGATTACCGTATTTTCTGGCGTATAAGACGACTTTTTAACCCCTGAAAAACTTTTCAAAAGGGGGGTCGTCTTATACGCCGGGTGTGAGGCACCGCCGCCGCCGTTCCCCCAGCCCGCAGAGCTTCCCCCCCGCCCTTAAAACATAAGCAATATAAAAACATAAGAGAAAAGGTATCCTCCCTTTCCCCTTGGCTCTGTTTGGACTAGAATCATGCCTTTCTGAAGCTGCTCTTCCTTTTAGAAGAGCAGCCATTAGAGATCCTTACGCAGTTTCTCCCATGTATTCTGGTGACAACCCCCTGAAGACTTTGCCTCTGTTCCAGGGTTGGTATTACCATGGAGCCGAATGAGGCAGCAAGGAAGGGATGGTGGTGCAGAGCCGTAAAGTAGCCTTCAGGAGTGGCAGAAGATTTTGTCGTGTCAATCTTGACGTAAAGATTTAGGCCATTTCCGTACGGGGCGAGGGAATCGCTCCGTGCCGCTACTTACCATGTCTTATGGCTCCCCGGTCCGGTCCAGGCTGCTCTGGAGCAGCGAGTGCTCGACTGCTCTGGTGTTGAAAATGGTTGCTTCTGGAGCTCGCCAGCCTAAAGCCTGCCCCCGGCAGATCGCAGGCTCGCATTGGTGCGAGCCTGTGAATCTGCACAAGGGAGCAGGCTCGCAGTGGTGTGCTCCGTGCTTTTGAAAGACCTGATTGTTCCGGTCTTTCAAAAGCACGCTGGACGACCACTTGGGGTCGTTCCGGAGCGGGCTGAGGTGTGGATCTACGTTAAATAGTCTGTACCCAGTCCGCTCCCAGGTGCACACGTCCTCCCTGGAGGATGGACTGCACCGTTTCAAATACCCCGTGCGGAAATGGCCTTAACTTTCCATCTTGTTGGCTTTTGCATGTGGAGTGAGAGGAATGGGAAGAGGACCATCATTTTGTTCTTTGCCTCAGACATCTTGGTCCAGCCCTCATTTGCTCAGAGGTTCTCTTTCTTCCTCTTCCTCCTCCTCCTCCTCCTTTCCCTCTCCTCTTTTTTTAATTTTTATTTATTTATTTATTTGTATCCGCCTCTCCATATGGATTGAGGCGGCGAACAACTTACAAATAGCATGTATTTCGAAACATTTCTATACATGCCCCCAACAAGCTGGGTACTCATTTTACCGACCTGTGGAAGGATGGAAGGCTGAGTCAACCTTGGAGCCGGGCAGGATCGAACTCACAATGGCATTTAACCACTGCGCCACCAGGGCTCCTTCCTCTTCCTTCCTCCAGAGTCCTTCAGGCAGAATTATAGTATCATAGAATCAGAAAGGTCCACAAAGAGATGCCTATCCAAACATTGTAAGAAAGGCCTGCAAAGAGGGGGAGTCTTCTGGGATGGTTTGTTCCACTGCCAAAACAGTTCTTCCAGTGAAGAAGAATTCCTCCTAATGTTTAGGAGGAATATCTTTTTCCTATAATTTGAATCCATTGGTTCACATTCTAGTCTCTGGAGCAGCAGAAAACCAGATTGCTCCATCTTCTATGTGGCATCCCTTTAGGTGTTTAATTGTGGCCGCTCTGTCATGTCTCAGACTTTCTCTTCTCCAGGCTAAACATACTCAGCTCCTTCAGCCATTCCTCATAACCCTTGCTTTCCAGACCTTTCTAACCGCCTCCATTGCCTCCTCTTAACTGGTTGTGGCTTGTCAGTCTCCTCCTTGAGCTGTGGTACAGTTAGCAGCCGTACTCCCCCCCCCCACAATGTTTTGATGTGGTTTAATTGGTATATATATAAAATAAAACACCCTGCTGTGGCTGAATGAGAGGCAAGTTGGCTGAACACGTAGTCAGATCAAGAAACTGCTCCCAGGCATAGCCAGGTCTTGGCAGGAAAGCTACCAGGCGCTTTCAAGGGCTAATGACCTTCCAGCTAGCCTCTGCTACAACAATGGCCATTTTTGCACTACAGTGTTATAATGCTATTATTCCACTTTCAACCTCCTGTGGAATCCTGAGGTTTGTAGTTTCCTGAGACCAAAGAGCTCTCTGGCTGGGAATTCTAAAGGCCCCTCCCTTAACTTCAAACCCCAGGATTCCACAGGAGGTTGAAAGTGGAATAGTAGCACTGTAACAGTGCAGTGTGGAAATGGCCAATGAGTCTTAGATGTCCTCACAGAATGATTGATCATTGTATTCCTGTTACCTCTCACCTTCAGAGTTTCATCCTATATCCCTTGCCTGTCCGGTTAGCACAGAGCTATCAAATCAGCCATTAACTCTTTTTTACCTATACGCTAAGGCCATCAGTCCATCAGGACTCCATTGCTCAAGTCGCTGCAGAGTCATTAACACATTCGTCCTCCAGGCAGAAAAAGGATATGTAAGCCACACATTTTCATCAGCTAGCTCATAATACCTGAATGTCACTCTCTCACTCGGATTCCCCACTGTACTGTTCTTAGGCACAAGTTCAAGCCACGTCGCCATTTCTTTGCTCTTCTGGATTGGTAAATATTGCCCATTCCTTCAATTTTTGCTAACAGCCTTTCCTCCCTGTTTCTTCGGTTAGCCTTGCATGAGTGTGTGACTATTTGGATCTTGTTTGTGTGTGTGACTGAATCCCCCTCAATAAAACACATATTTCTGCACAGTTATTTTCTGCACAGAAAAGGGTATTTCTTTTTCAGAAAAGAGCATTTCCTGTACAAGATATATCTGCCAAAATATTCACCTGTTTCTTCTTCCCATAGATCCCTTCACTGGCTACCAGTTTGGGCCAGGACCTGTTTCAAACTTTTGGTCCTGGTATTTAAAGCTTTGTGTTCTAACCTCTCTCTGTACCTTGCAGCTCGGCTTGCATGGTACGTTCCATCCAAGAATTTAAGATCTACAGGCAAAGGGTTATTGTCTGTTCCACCAACGCGTACAGCTCTGTCAATGCTGCGAGCCTTTTAAGATCTGGCTCCGCATTTGTGGAATGGTCTTCCTTTAAACCTTCGGCTGAAGGAGGATCTCACCTGTTTTTGTCTTTGATTCACCATCTTAAGTCACTGAGTTGTGTTTAAGGTGCTGAGATGGGTAGCGACTGGTGGGGAGTTGGGGATGCTCAAGTTTTATTTTTATTTATTTATTTGTATCCCGCCTCTCCATATGGATTGAGGTGGCGAACCACTTAGAAATAGCATGTATTTCGAAACATTTCTATACATGCCCCCAACAAGCTGGGTACTCATTTTACCGACCTGCAGAAGGATGGAAGGCTGAGTCAACCTTGGAGCCGGCCAAGATCAAACTTACAACCTTGTGGCTTGCAGTACTGGCATTTAACCACTGCGCCACCAGGGCTCCCTTGTCTTTATTGTCTTTGTCCCTGATTGTATATGTCGATGTTCCACCCTTTGGTGTAAAAGGCATTATAAATATATGTTGCTGTTATTATTTTAACTTACTTTTTAATCTTTGGCAGGTTCTTTCTGCAAGTTCCCCATAAATATTGGTGGAAAGATCTTGCTATGTTTGACCCCCTCTCGCAGGACTCCTAATTAGAGCTAATTAATTTACAACTTTTGCATGGAGGTAGTGGCATTGCGGGGAGATGCCTGAGCCACCCACGTTTTGGGGTAACAGTAGTCATGTCTCACAAATTCTCATGATTCCAGGATTAAAGAGCTCGAATGCAAATTGGGACCTGATTTCTCTCTTATGTGTTCAGTGGTGTTCTTCCTTTTCCAGGAGCCTGTATCATTTGAGGAGGTTGCTGTGCGTTTCACGGAGGGGGAGTGGTCACTCCTGGACCCCTATCAGAGAGCCCTGTACAGGGATGTTATGCAGGAGAACTATGAGAATATAACCTCTTTGGGTAAGAGTATCTGTATTTTTAGTATGTGGGTGTCAGTATTACATTAGGTGAAAACTAGAATTCAAAGACAAAGCCCTGTTAGCGTGAATTGGTATGCAAAGAAATCTTTGAGACTAACTGAAAGAAGCTGATAGTGTAAGCTTTGTAGACTTAAGTCTACTTCATCAGGTACATCTGATGAAAAAGTAGACTTAAATCTAAGAAAGCTTATTGCTACCAACTTCTTTTTCTCAGTTTCAAAGGTGCTACAAGATTCTTTTGCATCTGTGAAAACTAGAGAGGTAAAATTTCTGGAAATTTTGAAGCCTTGTGGGAAGGGGGATATTTTTCTCCCTTTTTTTTTTTTCAGGGAAAAATTGAAAATTTTGAAAACATGCAAGGTTAGCACTTTCTAGAGACATAAGGAATATACTTTAGGGACATAACATTCAGTTTATAAAACTGGTTGACATAAAATTCTCATGTTTGGTGTTTTAAATTTTTATGTCTATTTTTTTAAAATAATTTTATTAAGTTTCACAAATAAAAAACATCATCTTAAATTGTACTTTTACATGAAATGTTTTTGTCCTTCCACTCTGATCTAGTTTTCATTTTCTGAATTTCTATTTGAAAAATTCTATTCAAATTTTTGTGTCTATTTTAACAATACAGTTTGTTCGGAATATAATTAGAAATTGAATTTACTTTTTCCTTCAATTTTACTTTGTATTAAACAAAAACAAAGAAAAACATAAAAATGTACAAAAGAAAAAGATGTAATGAGAAAGAGAAAAAACAAGAAATAAAAATAAAATGAAATAATAGTAAAATATCATCAATTAATATTTTACATTTCAAAACATTATGGAAATATATCTGATTTACTCAGTTAATTTTTGTTTCCTTTTATCTTATGCCATTATTCATTAGATCTGATTGATCAAAAGAAGAGTTAACACAATCCACGATATACAGAAGTTGGTTAATTCATCAACTCCTTAATGTAAAGAAAAAGAAAACTTTAACTCTATATAGATCAATCCATCTTGTTACCTGAGGAACTTACTTTTTTTAAAAAAAATAAATAGAACTACTAGATCTTGAGTTGCAAGGAACACCTGAATGGAATCTCTTTGGTTTTGCAATGTCAACAGCAGGCAAATATATATATATATATATATATATATATATATATAATAATTAAAAACAAAATAAAACCTTCAAAATCAGTAAAACAGAAATTTATTTTGCCAGCTCTAGTTCTCCATATTCTTAAGATCATATGACAAATATTAGCTATGACTCTTGCAGTTGCTTCCTGCTGTCCATTCTTCCCCATTAGGTAGCCTGAAGGCACAAGAAGATTCCAGGCTTTATGTCATCACCAGTCACTGATCAGAGATAAAACTCTTTTCTTCATGCTTTTTGGTTCCCTAACAGGGAGAATATGCAGGACAAGGGGATTTCCCTTCTCTGAGTTTAATGGATGAAGATTTTCATGGCCTCTTTTGTTTCTATTTTTTTTTTTTTTTTTGGGGGGAATTTTTAAGAAGGAAGGACAGTTCACCAAAAACTTGTGAATGAATAACACATCTTTTATATTCTCTGCTTTCATTTTTGCCCCAGTTCTTTCCCTTGCTGATTTGGATCAGAACTCAAGGTTGGAAGAAAGGGAGGAGGAGACCTTGATCCTACACTCTCAGGGCTCTGTGGAAGAGAACGGCCAAAAAGACACTAATACAGGTAGGATAAAGGACAAGGCAAGGTGAGCTAGCACAATCTACCCAGGGAATAAATTCAGCACTGGCTATTCGTTGTTCATGGGCTATGCTATTTTTTTTAAAAAAATCTTTACTAACATATAATAAACACATATAAGAAATATATTCTATATCACAGCCAATATTTGTAATACAAACATTAGAGACAATAAGAAGGAAAAAGGAAGAAAAGAAAGAAAGAAAGAAAAATCTTAATCCTGAAATTAAGAGTCAATGTAGAGCTAAGACAAAGAAAAAAACAAAGGCAAGAACAAACATTAGCGAGAAACAGAAAAAAAGGTTTCTTCCCATTTTTCTTGGGCTGCAAGTTGTATTTTAAATCCTCTCACCTCCTCTGTAACTAAATTCCTATCTTTAAATCTATCCACCTTATATTAAAGAGAAAATTAATACTGATTCTGTTTTTAAAAACCAAAACCTATAGTTGCCGTGTCTCTATTTTGGCACCTTCTGTGGCTAGTAAAAGTTTTCCATGCTTTTAAATAAGATTCTATTTGAGTTTTCTTTTAATAAAGTTGTAAGTTTATCCAGTTCTGCCAAATCCAATAATTTTTGTAGCCATTCCTCCCTTTGAGGTATCTTACTATATTTCTAATATTTTGTGTATGATATTCTTGCTTCTGTTACCATTTATCTTATTAAATTACTGCGCTGTCTTTCCGCTTTGTCATTCATAGCTATCATCATCTCTAACTCTAAACTAAATGGTATAAATATCGTATGTCAGAGTTAGAACTTCTCTGTCTGTTCTATTTTACTTACTTGTGGTTTTTAAAAAAGTTCATTTCTATTCATGCCAGTTGCCTTATATAGTAATCCCCTTGTTATCTCCGATGGATACGTTCCAAGACCGCCACTGGATGCCTGAAACCACAGCTAGCACAAAACCCTATTTATGCTGTTTTTAGCAGTAGCAAAATACCATGTGCATTTTCTATACCGCTTATCAGCTAAGTGCTCTCTAAGCGGTTTACAATGTGTTAGCTAATTGCTCCCAAGAAGCTGGGTACTCATTTTACTGATCTGCAGAAGGATGGAAAGGTGAGTCAACCGGGAGTCCGGTAGGATTGAACTCACAAACTTGTGGCTGCAGTACCGGCATTTAACCACTGTGCCACTGGGGCTTTGTCCCCCCTATACATACTTACCTGTATGTAAAATAAAATAGGGGTTACTTAAACACAAGCACTGCAGTGTTGCAACAGTCGATTAGATAGCCAAGATAGCTACTTGTCCACAGTGACTGTGGATAAGGGTAACTTAAGTGACTAATGGATGGGTAGCATATACAGTGTGGGTAACAGTAGACAAAGGGATGATTCATATCCCCAGGTGGGACAGAGTGCACAAGATTTCATCAAGCTATTCAGAATGGCATGCAATGGATTGTTTACTTCTGGAGTTTTCCGTCTAATATTTTCAGACTGCAGTTTGCAGCAGGTGACTGAAATTGCAGAAAGCAAAACCGTGAATAAGGGGTAACTGTTGTACTGTTCTCCCTCCCTGTTGACGGGTTTGACCTTCCAAACTTGTTTGTTCATGAGTTGCCCACTGACCTCTCCTGCTGATTCTCTTCCTCCCATTCATTTGCCTGGGTGCACAAGCCTTCCTTCCATGGAACAAGGCAAAAGGCAAGCGAATGGGCAGCCCTGTGCTTGTGCCCTCTCTGATCATGTCACTGCCCCCTGCCATTTGCTTGCCTGTTGCCCAAGCGCTTGGAAGGCAGTGTGGCCAGGCGAAACACAAGTGAATGGAGAGGTGCAGCTGTCCTTTACCATTCAGTTGCCTACCACCTGGGTGCCTGGAAGGAGGGCAGTGTGCCCAGGCAACATGCAAGCAAATTGAGGGGAGCCCTTGGAAACGAATGGGAGAGGTAGTGCTCACTTGGCTGGGTGGGTGCAGTTTTTTGATTTTAGTGAGGGTTCTATACCCTGAACCTTGCAAAAGTTGGGGGGCAACAGTATGTGTCCTGTTTCAGAGAACTAGGTGAAATACCCTTTATCCTGTAGTTGCTGCTTCAGAGTATATTAATTTGTTTAAAGGAAGATCCTAGGTGACCTCAATTTTTTTTCCCAGCACTCTGAAGCAGGCCACCTGTAAGGCATCCGTCATGAACAGAACTGAAATTTTAAAAACTAGAAATAAGAAAACCAGTGTGGAATACATTAGTCATTGCTTTTCTCCAAAGGCATGCAGTGATGGCCAGGGAAGGCAGACCAAGAGTCCCATTCATAGTTACAATGCTGTGCTTCCCTTTTTATTTACCTGGCAACATCCTTTGGAATCCTGGGATCTGGAGTTTAGAGAAGGGGGGTATTGAGAATTCTCAGCCAAAGGGCTCCTTTAGTGTCTCAGCAGACTACAAACTCCAGGATGCCTTAGGATGTTCCATGACAGCTGAGGTGGAAAATAGCAGTGCATTCATTGTGAATGGCCCCAAGCCTGCCAGTTCCAAGCAGCAATCGTTCTTTCATTTTTCAAAAGAATTTCCTTCCTGGCTGCTTTGCCCCATACATTTGCTCCTACTACAACTTCAAGGCTTGGTATAGCTATGCTGACATCCTGCACCAACAGGATTCTGACCTGGAGCCTTTCACAGTCACAATTATAGCCACTACAGTCTACTTTGTTTACCATAGCTTCATCTTGTGGAATCCTGGGGTTTGTAGTTTGGTGAGGCACTGAGCTTTCTGACTGAGAATTCCGATTAGTCCTCCCTAAACTGCAAATCTCAAGATTCCATAGGATGGAAACAGAGACTTCCCAGACTTAGTACTTCCACCGCCTCCCACCAACTGTCTTGCTGCTCTTTTAATAGTTGATTGTTGTTAATTGTTAATTGTGTGTTTTAGGGGGTTGGTTTTGGGTGGGTTGGTGGGTGGGGAGGATTGGGTATGTTTTTTAATGTTTTTAATGTACTTAATGCATTATTGTTGTTCGCCACCTCGATCCATGGGGAGAGGAGGGATAGAAATAAATTTTATTATTATAGCAATTAAACTGGAACCTTCATCCTATAATTGTGGAGCGTGAAAGGGTCTTCGTGCTGGCAAACTACAGTTCCCATTCTCAGCCACAGCTGCCCTTCTATAAGGAGATCTAATATTATGAATAAGGGGAAAAAAATCATCTTCATCTACTCTGTCTGAACCAGTAATGGGCACTTCTGGGCATCAGAAAGGAACATTGGTACACTGCTAAAGAAACACTGGGTATTCTGTTTCTACCACCATACTGAATTTTCTTAAATGGTAGCACCCCCCAAAAAATAAATTAAAAATTAAAAATCCATCTTTCCTTTAAAAATTTATTTTTGCTCAACTTTACTGTTTTAATTAATTTATTTATTGAATTTATAAGCTGATTTTCTCCCAAAGTGGGACCCAAGGCAGCTTCCGAAAAGTTAAAAAACATTAAAAGCATTTAAACAATTAAAAACATTTAAAAAAAGATTATAAAACTTAGAATAACTTTTTTAAAAAACAGTCTTTATTAATTTCAAATTAAGATACGATGACGTATATTTGTGAAACACAACACATGATACTTATAATACAAAATAGAAAATAAAAGATATACAAAATATAAATATATAAAGAAGAAAGAAAGAGAAACAGAAAAAAGAGAAAGAACTGAACTAGAAAGAAAGTTAAGTTAAAAGAGTTAAAAAAACAACAACATACAAATCTGGACATTCACAATTTACTCCTAACAAACATTTAACAAAGAAGTAACTTTTTGATTTACTTCAATTTACCTCAGTCTGCTTTTAAAATTTATTATAAGTTGAAGTAAAACTTACAATACATTTTAAAAGTAGATAATAAATAAGTAAAAGCTCCCCTGGCCACGTATTAAAAGCCTGCTTGAATGGAACTGCTTTTGTCTGCCAGCAAAGGGGAAACAGAGAGAGGGCCAGCCTAGCCTCCTGTGGAAGAGAGTTCCACAGGGTGGGATCAGCCACGAAAAGGCACACTCCTGCATTCTCACCAGGTGAGCCTGAAATGAGAGAAAGCCTCTCCTCGTAGATCTTAGGGCTCTAACAGATTCATATAGAGGGTTTTGTAACTTAAGCATTTTCAAAAAACCCAGTCTCAGAATAGCTAAAAATATATATTAAATTTGAAACATGCATGTGGCACAATCTGATCTGTCTTTGTTCAGAAATGTTTAATAAATCCTGCTGTGTCCAGTAGGGCTTATTCACTAGTAAATGTTTTGAAAACTGCAGTCTTATTCACAGTTGTCTTCTCTTTCCATCTCCAACACCCTTGTCGCAGTGCATGATGAGCAGGAAAATATAAATGAGAAAGAGGGGAGTCTGTTTCTGGGAACTTCTGAGAAAGATGTACCACAAGACACTCCTTTGAGAAAGGAGAAAGAGCTCCAGGATCACAATGGGGAAGATGTATCCCAGGTTCGGCGTAGATCAGAGAGGCAGCGGAAGACCGAACCAAACAGCAGACAGGAGAAACCACTTCCTTCAAAGAATGATGGCCAGCTCACAGGGGAAAACCCTGTGCAGAGGAAGATTTGCAAAGGCAGAAAGCAAAAGCCGTGCCCCAAATGTGGAAAATTATTTAGCCAGAGCATCCTTCTTCTTAAGCATAAAAAGACCCACACAAGAATGAACCCTTATCAGTGCTCAGAGTGTGGGAAAGTCTTCAGTAAGAGCACACATCTTAAGAAACACCAAAGAACCCACAAGAGAGAGAAACGCTTTGGATGCTCAGACTGTGGGAAAGTTTTCCACCGGAAGTCCCACCTCTCCTCACACCAGGGAATCCACACGGGGCTCAGACCATACCAATGTTCAGCTTGTGGGAAAAGCTTTCGTCGAGGCCCTGACTGTCGAAGGCACCAGAAAATTCACACAGGAGAGAAGTTGCATAAATGTTTGGCCTGTGGGAAAAGTTTTGGCCTGAACTCGAGCCTTATTAAACATGAAAGAGTCCATACAGGAGAGAAACCATATAAATGCTTAGACTGCAAGAAAAGTTTTAGCCAGCGATCTCATCTTATTGTCCACAAGAGGACTCACTTGCAGGACAGACCGTACAAATGTTCTTTTTGTAGCAGCAGCTTCACCCAGAAGGTACATCTTATTTCACATGAGAGAACCCACACGGGAGAGAAACCCTTTAAGTGCTCCGACTGTGGGAAAAGCTTTAAACTGAACTCAGCACGTATGAAACATGAAAGGAGCCATGGGGGCAGTTTGAATGCTCAGACTACCAGGAAAGTTTCTGCTGGCACTCCCACATTGTGTCAGCCCGCAAGATCTACACGAAGGTTGAACTTTCAAAATGTTCAAAGACTGGAAAAAGCTGCAGCTTAAGAACTCATAAGAGAAACAAACTTTAAAAACTGAAGACAAAGGGAGTCGGATGAGTCATGCCTTGCTTTTTAATTAGCATTCTGAGTCCCACCAGTCAGAAAACCTGGCGCAAAATGCATCTGCACTGAACATTTGTCACAGTTTGATACTAACTGTCATAGTATCCTATGAAATCCTGGGATGTATAGTTAGGTAAGGGACTCGGAGTTCTCTGCCAGAGAGCTCTAGTGCAGTAGTTCAGGTGAATTGCACCAGAACTCTCCAGCAGAGGATTCTAAGTTTCTTATCAATCATGTGCAACCCAGAATTCCATAGAGTTCAATGCACCATGCCATTACAAGTTGAATCTCTCTTATCCAGAAATCCAAAATCCTCCAAAAAAACAAAACTTTTTGCCACCAGCCACCCAATTCTGCCTTCGAGGTGGCAGCTGCGGCACGCCTGCTCAGTGTGGAAGTGGGCAACTGGTGGGTTTCCCAGAGAGAGAAGAGAGGCTGGAGAGAGATGCGAGAATCTGTGAAATGTGGGCGGCATGGATTCCCATCATTTCATAAGATACTCAGCCTCACGTCATATACACAACACAAGTAGTAAACGAGAGGCAAGGCTGGAGAGAGATGGTGGACTGAGAAAGAGAAGGGGGACACTGAAAAGGTTTATCTGTTGCCTGCCCTCTCTTTCTGCTCTGTTCTTCATCTTTACTTTGACAAAACGAGAATCCTAGTGGGAAAAATCAGTGTTTGGTCTTGATTCCCATCTCTAGAATGATTATGTACATATATGCTAATACATGTATTCCAAATTTTAAAAAAATCCAAAATATGGAACACTTCTGGTCCAAAGCATTTTGGGTAAGCAAGGCTCAGCCTGTCCTAACCTCACCCTACGCTGCTACTGCTGTCCATAGAATCATAGAGTTGGAAGACACCACAAGTGCCATCCAGTCCAACCCCATTCTGCTATGTAGGAATACACCATCTAAGCATTCCTGACAGATGACCATCCAGCCTCTGTTTAAAAACCTCCAAAGAAGGAGGCTCCATCACACTCCAAGGCAGCATGTTCCATTGCTAGACAGCTCTGACCATCAGGAAGTTCTTCCTGAGGTTCAGGTGCCCTGCCCAAGTGAAGGTTGGCTTTGTAGACAGCGGCCTCTGTCCATGGAAGCTCTCCATATGATCTGCAGTACTGACTGTCCAGCATTCTGGGATCCACAGAGAACCTCTGCCGACAGACAAACGCTCTGCTCTATAACATCACCTGCTAGTTGAGCAGGGTGACAGAGTGGGGGACAAGGGGATAAGCTTAGGACATCTCCCTATCTTTCTGTGATCTGACTCCCCATATCCATAAAGCATGAATAGGGCTACACTGAAGACTCAAGTAGATGAGAAGTGAGAGGTTTGTGACAGCATCTCTTTTCCCCCCTACAATTATTAAAAATAATAATTCCTAATTAAGATTTTTTTAAAAAAAATACATTAAGAATTCCAGAGATTTTTGAAAAAATAGAAAATTGGGAGACAAATAAAAATTAAGTGCAGAAGAAACATAGGAGAAGAAGAGAAGAAATTGGCTGCTGATCTTCCTTTCAGCAGTTATACATGCATAAAGTTGTTCATACATCTTTCTCAAAAATTACAGCATGTCCCCTTCTTTTGGTAGGCTATTCTTTCTCATAATCAGAAACAAAAGTTACCAAGTAATTTTCTTTTTTTTTCTACAAAAAGCATATAAGGGGTTTCCAGTCTTTTAAGAAACGTCACTAAGGACCATTCTCTAATCACACCAGAGCATTGATCAGTTTCTGTTAAATCTATTAATTTCAACAAACATTCCTGTACAGCGGGTAGCGTCGAATTCTTCCATCTTCGCACATACAACAGTTTTGCTGCCCCCCCATGTTTTTTTTTTCTAATGTGGAAAGTGGCAGGCTCTTTCAGCAGTATTGGGAGAGAGATTGCCTGGATTTTGGGCAAAGCGGGGTACCTGCCTATGATGGCAGAACAAGACAGGAAAGCCAATGACAAATATGCATGTTCTGTATGGAGGGTGGCTCTGCCACTCTGGTGTGCACCCTCCAGGCTAAAATTGATGCCACATGGCTCTCTCAGAGGGTTTCTCAGAACCAGGCATTGTACACGAGGTGTCACATTTCCCCAACTATCCTGGCTGGGATGTTCAGTTCTTTGTCCTTCCCTGCAGCTGTCAAACTCTGGGAGGGACTGTGGTTGCTTAGTCAGTAAATAGCAAACAGAGGCAGGAAATAAATGAACTGAATGTATATATGTTAAAAAGTTTACAGTAGATGCATCAAATCCATAGTCCATATATAATAAACACATAGTCCATGCAGTCTTAGAGCAATAGATGTGAAGGTCTCTTTGGCATCCGTCTTGGGGAAAGGCTTCTGACCACAGAGCCAAACAAGCCTTCAATAAAACAAAGGCTGGATGTATGTTGACATTATTTTTGTCTTCAGTGGCCAATATTAAAGTTCTTCTAGTTCTTCCCACCAGACTAAGCCAAACATATCAGAGTAGAATTCCTCCTTGAATAAAAATAAACATCTCCTCTTCAGGATGCCGTAGCTCATAGCTCATATCTCTGTGGAGCAACCTTCTTCCAACTTGTGCACTATCACACTATACGGTTATAGCACTATTATCCCACTTTAACTGCCATGACAACATCCTGTGGAATTCTGGGATTCACAGTTTAGGGAGGGGCATTTAGAAATCTCAACCAGAGAGCTCTTTGGCTTCAATAAATTACAAACCTCAGAATTCCACAGGATGTTTCCATTGCGGTTATAATGGATTAATATCACTATAACACTCTAGTGTGATAGGGCCCCGGATGGCTTTCAGATGTCTGGGTCTACAATTCCTTTGGTGGTGGTAGTGGTGGGAGCTGAAGTCCCAACACATTGGAAGGGCACTGGTTTGGAGGAGGTTGTCATAAGAGCAATGGGTCTCAAATTCTTGTAGTGTGATAGGGCCCCGGATGGCTTCCAGATGTCTGGGTCTACAATTCCTTTGGTGGTGGTAGTGGTGGGAGCTGAAGTCCCAACACATTGGAAGGGCACTGGTTTGGAGAAGGTTGCCATAAGAGCAATGGGTCTCAAATTCTTGTAGTGTGATAGGGCCCCGGATGGCTTCCAGATGTCTGGGTCTACAATTCCTTTGGTGGTGGTAGTGGTGGGAGCTGAAGTCCCAACACATTGGAAGGGCATTGGTTTGGAGGAGGTTGCCATAAGAGCAATGGGTCTCAAATTCTTTTAGTGTGATAGGGCCCCGGGTGGCTTCCAGATGTCTGGGACTACAATTCCTTTGGTGGTGGTAGTGGTGGGAGCTGAAGTCCCAACACATTGGAAGGGCACTGGTTTGGAGGAGGTTGTCATAAGAGCAATGGGTCTCAAATTCTTGTAGTGTGATAGGGCCCCAGGTGGCTTCCAGATGTATGGGACTACAATTCCTTTGGTGGTGGTAGTGGTGGGAGCTGAAGTCCCAACACATTGGAAGGGCACTGGTTTGGAGGAGGTTGTCATAAGAGCAATGGGTCTCAAATTCTTGTCCTTGAGATGTTACTTCAAAACTCAAAAGTCCCAGCCAGCTTGGTCAACAGCAAAGGATTCTGGGAGTGGAAGTCCAAAACCTGGTGAAGGCCAAAGGTTGAGAACCAGTTTAACATTGAATCTTCTTCATTGCCCAGATCTGCAGTTAAGTAACCCGACCGACACTGATGGTTGAGTAACATTTTAACAGAACGCCAGAAAATTATTTAGGTTATTACTCTGATAATGGTTATCAGCAGCCTTGTGTTTGGTGTGTGAATTGACTAGAATCATACAGCTAGAAGAAACCACGTGGGCCATCCAGTCCAACCTCCCTCCTTAATATGTTTTATAATCACCATTTCATTGTTGTTGTAAACTATTTTTCTTTCTTTGTTAGTGATTTACTTTGTATATGTCTGGTTAAATGGGGAGTGGGTCAATATTTTTAATACAATAGATATATTTTATACAATAAATTTTTTTAAAAGTTTTTAATGTCTTGTTTTCTGCCCTCTTTTAAAAACTGATAAGAATGCAACATATATATCACTTAAATCTAAAGGAGCCTTGAATGAGCAATAATACATTTTCACTACTGCTAAGCGTTCCTTCCATTTTTTTTTAACAGTTACAAATCAAGTTAAAATTATAAATTATCTGCTGACGGGGACCAGCAATTTCTCACTTGCCCAATGTGCCAGGGACCAGTACCCAGATTTATGCCCTTTGGCAGAACAGTTTTTTTCTTTGCACATATACTGTGGTCTAGCCAGGTGTTGCTCATCTTATATCTGTAATTCTTATATTATTATGGTTTCACAGTGTTATGGATTGGAGTTTTGGACCATCAGTGACTCAGAATGTAGGAATTAGTGTGGTATGTTTGGATAAAATGGAGTATACACAACTACAAAACAATATCAGATGCATAAACAATCTCAAAACATGAATAAGGTGTAATAAAGAGGAAATGATGAACTAAAATAATATCTACAACTAATGCAAAAAAAAAAAAAAGGATGCCATAAATACACAATATATGCATCAAGGAGACAAATGTAGCTGAAATCTAGGCTATACTGAAAAGTTAATATGCACAAAACACTTATAAAAAAATAGATATAAGGGCACATTAAAAAGCTCAAAATGGATAAAGACAGACACTGGCTGCAATCCTGCAGGGCTCAACATAGTGTAGCAGTCTATATATTGATTTATTCTAAGCTGAACCATATACAGTGGACCCTCCACATTTGCAAGGGTTTGAGGTGCAGAACCCTTGCGAAAGTGGAAAAACCGCTAATTACTTCCCTCTGCAATCCCCTTCTCATTCTCTTGCCTCTTGGAGGGGGGAAGACAAAGTAAAGGGCTTCCTGGTACTGATATGGAGAAGAGCAGAGTTCTGGCATTCTAGATACTTCCCATTGCCATCTTGAGAAAGGAGGAGTAGAAGCAAAAAGAGCACCTGACCAATCAGCAGCCATTGCACAGCAGAATGGGTGGCCACATGGCAGAGAGGACATGCCTCCAGCAGTGAGAGGGGGGCTTTGTTCACCCAAAAGGAAAAAATGTCAGTTTTAAACATAAGCCTTGCAAGCCTGGAGTGAGAAATGTAAAGGAATGGGAGGAGGAAAATGGTGGGGGAAGGCACATGCCCCGTGAATAATCAAATTCACATAAGTCAAACCCACGAATGTGGAGGAAGGACTGTACCACCACTCCCCAACCTATTGAGCAGCCTCATAGTTTATAATATAGTATAGTTTTTAGTATCATCCCCAAAGCTAGATGTAAAACAGTTACGGAGTGCTGAGATCTCTGAACGTACCTGGTAGATGTCAGAGCTGATGTCATCATTTCACGTCTGAATAGAGGAACTTAGCCAGATGCTCCAGCAATTGTGCTCCCATCTCATGAATCAGGCAATGCTGGGTTGGGGGAGGGGGAGACGAGCTGCTGTGGGTGTACAGTTAGTATAGGGTGTTCTGGGTGCTGCAGAAAGAGCATCGAAGACTACTTGCCCCAAACAGGACACATGCCTGTGCAAGGAAAAATGATCCATGCATACCTTGCTAATAGGATGCCACCCATTGTACACTATACTCATTAAGCAAAACAAAGTTAAATTAACACGGAATCCAAAAAGGCTTTTGTGAGAGAAAAGCCTTGGGCTTTGCACAGATCAATAAAAGGCACACCAGACACCTAACAACAAGGTACTGTACTATCAAGCAGTAGAACTGGAGTTAACACACAACTCATGGTATGCAACCCTGGGATTTGTAGTTTGGTCAGGCACTAAAGCTCTCTGGATGAGAATTCTCAATGCCCTTCCCAAACTGCAAATCCCAGGATTCCATAGGATGTTGCCTTAATGTGGCATCATGTAGAATGGCATAGAAGGAAAGGTCCTGAGGATACTTGACCCAACCCATTACAGTATCCTTTTATTTTATAGTTTATTTTTCTTTTTGTTTAAAAAAGCAAACTAGCTGGGAAAGACTTAAACATCTCTTAGCTGCGCATGGAGGTCTTGCTCTGAGTCAGGGACCTCTTTCGAAGTAAAGCAAAACACATGAGATGTGGATCAATAGCTCTAAAAACTCATGCCGAAATTGACCAATTAATCTTAAAGGTGCAGCCAGCTTTCTCTCCCCTCCTCTGCTTTCCCTTTTCATGGGATGATTCTCTCTCCCTCTCTTACACACAGATACACACATGGACATACAGTTTTCCCCCAGGCTTTTTCTGCCCCTCCCAAAACTGCAAATCCCAGGATTCCATAGGATGTTGAAAGTGGAATAATTGCGCTATAAGAGTGTAGTGTGGAAATGGCCTGGGAATTCCCCTTAAGATCTTCACTGGCATTGCTCATCGGCTGCCTGCCCTCGTGGCTGGATTTCAATCAAAGGGCGGAGAAATGGGCAGGCTTGTGGGCAGGCAGCAGCCATGCGGATGTTTCTGTAGTGTAGTGGTTATCACGTTCGCCTCACACGCGAAAGGTCCCCGGTTCGAAACCAGGCAGAAACAGGTTTCAGGTTTTTTTTTTTTCCTTTTTCTTTCCTCTCCCTTGGGCCATGCACACTCATTCACAGCTCCTGCAGGATGATGGGGAAAACTGGAATAAAACCTTTCCTGATGGGAGAATAAGCCATACATTTTTTAAAACGAAAAAGCTGCCATCCAACTCATTAGAGTGACTCATCTCCCTATGGGAAATCTGCCCCCATAAAAGGTGGGTATCTAGAAATAGGGCTGGCATTATTAAGTGGTTTCTGGAAGGGCAGTTGATTTTCCCCACCCACCACACTAAACAAAGGGGAGGGCTACAGTGTAAACCCCATCGTCTTTGAACTGCAACTTTTCCAATCCTGCCCACTTTGCAGCAACAAAAACATCATCACCATGATCCAATATTCTACATTAACTACAAGGTTCTTTCTGCACTAGACTGTTATAGTGCTATTATTCCACTTTCAATATCCTGTGGAATTCTGGGGTTTGTAGTTTCCTGAGGCCAAAGAGCTCTCTGGCTGGGAATGCTAAATGCCCCTCCCTAAACTGCAAACCCCAGGATTCCATAGGAGGTTGAAAGTGGAATAATAGCACTATAACAGTGTAGTGTGGAAATAGTTAAGTAAGGTCTCTATCACACAACAACAACAATATTTTATTTGTTACCCACGTCTCCTCGAGGCAGGGTACAACAGGTTAAAATACAACTAAAACACATTATGATTAAAATACACTAAGATACACTAAATACATAAAACTATTCTAATACAAATGTATCATGATTAAAATCATACCTAAAATACATCATAATGAGTATATTAGCCACACTGTTAAGGTTCCCTGTCAATGAAAACTCAGTAAAATAAAATAAAAAAATTTTTTTCTGAACAAAAGGTGTTTCAACCACACCGCATGGGAGTATTCAGGGAAAAACAACCACAGTACTTTCCTGAATGTCTTTCAAAGGAAGAAATTGGTGCCATTTTGCAAACTGAGCAGCATCAGAGTGCTAATTGTGAAGAAAGGAAATGTGCATAACCAGCTATATTAAGTACATACAAAAGTGCTTAAAGCAAATATAATGCTGCTGTTTTCCTCTCAACTCCATATTCGCAGAAAAGTGACTTTTTAGGATTATGGTTTCTTCAATCCACCATCCAGCATTTCTCTTCCAAAAAGGTTCAGCACCTTGAATGGCTCCTTTTAAATTTCAGACTACACCCTAGAGTGAATTCACAAACACCTGAAGTGGATGTGCAGTTTTGGGTCAGCCTAGATGACCTCTGGAAGTGAGGAAAAATTAGTTAATTTCCTCTGCAATTGAAATCTCTCTGTGTATGAAAGAAATGCAATAGAACTCTGTGAGATGTATGTTAGGGAAGATGGAATGTGCCTCGCTATGCTTTGCAACATTTGTAAGATTACGCATGAGAATGGCGGGAACCATTTGTACGTGTCAGTTTTCTTTTCTTGACCATGTGATGTATTTGTACTGGAGATGTATAAATTGCTCTGAATGTAAGGAGGTGGGGCCCAGACTTTTGAGAAGTATCTCACCGGAACATTGTGCACAATAAATCTTTTTTCTAAAACCGTGGGTCTCTATCTCAGTTCTGCAACACCCCCCCCCACACCCAACAAAAATGGGAGCCACCAGCTGCCATTTTTCTTGAATTATGATCTACCAGGCTGTAGATGATGGACATCGCAATCTTAACGTGCCAAGAGAGTAACATGTAGTAAAGCTTTGCTGTAATAAATGTGGCTATCTTTTGCAATATCCTTATCACTTTTGAAGGACTGCATGAATCCGCTGGAGCTTAGATGTCTCTTGGAGAGATCCATTTCTTTGCATCCTTAACTAAGGACCTACATGGTTATAGTGCTATTATTCCACTTTAACTGCATGGAATCATGGGATTCGCAGTTTAAGGAGAGGCATTTAGAATTCTCAGCCAAGAGTAGCACAATATTATAGCACTATTACTGCATTTTAACTGCCTTGACTGCATCCTGTGGAATTCTGGGGTTTGTAGTTTGGTGAGGCACTGGTGCTCTCTGGCTGAGAATTCTAAAGGCCCCTCCCTAAACTGCAAAACCCTAGATTCCCTAAGATATTGAAAGTGGAATAATAGCACTATAACAGTGCAGTGTGGAAACAGCCTTAGTTTATTTGGATCTGTGAAAAAAAAAAGGAAGGCAGAGGGAGCCCCTTGATGGCTCTGAATGGCAGGAGAGAGTGTCTATTTTCTGCAATAATGGGATTGATGCAAGTGGAAGATCTACAGTTCTATCATGAGGGTGGACAGTGGGAAGGAAAGAGTGAAGATTTACTCTTTTTCTCCCTGTATTCCCCTTTGTCCTGCAAATGACATGGGAGGGGGTGTGGGCAGTGGGAGAGGGAACCACTGGTCCAAGTTAAAAGGACATTTGGAGAATGAAGAGGACCCCCACATAGCTTGAATTCATTCAGGATGACTGTATTTTTCAGTCTTTGAACAAAGTGCATGGAGCAAGAATAATTTAAAAGTATTTTTATGAAAACCTCAAAGCACTGAGCTGAATAAAAAATCCATTTGAAATGCAGCACAGCCAAGATCATAAACAGAGAATCAGAGAATCATAGAGCTGGAAGAGACCCCAGGGGCCATCCAGTCCAACCCCTGCTATGCAGAAACACCCATCAAAACATTCCCAACAGATGGCCATCCAGCTTCTGCTTAAAAACTTCCAAAGAAGTTGACTCCACCACACTCCATGGAGGCAGCCTATTCCACTGCTGGACAGCTCTGACCGTTGAGGAGTTCTTCCTGAGGTTCAGGTGGAATCTCCTTTCCTGCAGCTTGAATCCATTGCTCCTTGACCTAGTCTCTGGAGCAGTAGAAAACAAGCCCATTCCCACCTTGACATGACATCCCTTCAAATATTTAAACATGGCCATCATGTCCCCTCTTAACCTTCTCTTCTGCAGACTAAACATACTCAGCTCCCTAAGCTGCTCCTCATCAGACATGACTTCCAGACCCTTCACCATTTTGGTAGCCCTCCTCTGGACACGTTACAGCTTGTTGATATCTTTCTTGAATTGAGATGCCCAGAACTGGACATGGTATTCCAAATGAGGCCTAACCAATGGATAATAGAGTGGTCCCATTACCTCCCTTGATCTAGAGACCATACTGTTACTGCGGCCCAGGCCTACCCGGAGATAGCACATGATATCGTTTTGATATCAAAACCATTTGGCCTTCCTCTGCCACCCTGCTCCACGTGTTTGCGAGGCCTTCGGACTAGCACGTAAACAGGTGCGGCCGGTAATTGCTGGACATTCCATTCTCCACCTAGGCAGGCAGAACTGAGCCAGTTCGTTGCTTCAGGGACCTCTCCCTGCTTATGCGCAGCACTAACAAAGGCACTCTGCTCCGAGCAGGTAGACTTACAAAGCCGTGCCAAGTGCTCCGCATTTGCATACTGGTTACACTATTGTTGATTCAGCGCTAAGCCAATCATGCTAAACTTTGACCTTTCCAATGCTTTGTCCCACTCCAAGCTCGCATTGTTCTCACCGAGTAAGGTATGGCCTGCAGTCACAATTCACCCTATATGAGCCCCCCGATTCTGAGACCACTTTGGATCGCTCCTGAGTTCCAGACCGCCTTGCTGTCGTTTTGTCCGGCAAGCTCCCCTCAGTGAACCGTACTGAGCCTTCTTCCCTGCACCCCAACAGACTCTATCTTTGTATTTCTCCAGGACTACGAGAAAGGTGTCGTATCACCCATTTCCCCCGAAAATCCCTATTTCCAATTCTTCCGTTAGCTATGTGATTGTGGTGTCTTTACTGTTTGTCTGTCTTTTTAATAAAACATCGTTTTTGCTATTTTAAAACTGTCTGACTGCTTGACTGACCTGACCCCGTAGACGCTGGGTTGCAAGATCCTGCTATGTTACCCTGCCTCTCGCTAGCTTTAGTGAGTGCTCCAGTTAATTTTCCCCAAAGTTACGTTATTGTGTTTTGGTTATTTGGGCACCCCTCCCAAGACCCCCCGAGAACAGGGTAACAATACTCCTATTGATGCAACCAAGAATTGCATTTGCTTTCTTGGCTGCCGCATCACACTGCTGACTCATGTTCAGCTTGTAATCTACCAAGACTCCTAGATCCCTTTCACACGTCCTGCTATCCAGCCACGCATCCCCCATCCTATATTTGTGCATTCCATTTTTTCTGCCTAAGTGCAGGACCTTACTTTTCTCTCTGTTGAAATTCATTTTCATTTGGCCCAGCTCTCCAATCTATCAAGGTCGTTTTGAATTTTGATCCTGTCCGTGATTGATCAAGAACATCTTCTTGATCTACAGACTGGTATTTCTTAAAAAATAAAATTTAAAGAGCGCTCCTCACCAGAGTTTTTGATTAGGCTTCAATAGGAATTCCCAACTTTAAGTGAAAACCTATTGAAAGTGCTTGTACCATTTGCAGCCAGCTACCTCTGTAAAACTGGATTCTCAGCTCTGGTGACTGTGATGAGTAAATATTGTGTATGATTTGATATTGCCAAAGAACTGGGAGTTGCTCTTTCAAATTATACTCCTCATTTTAGTAAACTTTGTGCTCAGAAAGAAGCACATCCGTCACATTAAGTATAAACATTACTTGAGAAAAGTTACACCAGCAAACATGTTGAATTAGGTAATTAATTTATTTAAATAAACTTAAATAAAACTGTTCTAATGGCAACGATGTTATTTCTTTACAAAATGCTAACACGTGGATATACATAAAAGTGTGAAAATAGTGTGAAAATATGCACACTAAACAAACAAAATATTTTTATTCATCTACAAAGTTGAGTAGGGTGTGTGCGCAAAATCTACATGTAGATTTAAAGGAGGTCACAGGAGTAAAAAGTTTGAGAACCACTGCTCTAAAGCAACACTCCCCATATGCCTTGTTTCAGGAAAAGAACTCCTCCTCGCCCCAAATACACCTTGTAATGGACCCTAGGCGAGTGGCTACCCAGAGTGGTAGAGAGCCAACCAAGCAGCAGGTTGCCAGACAACCAGAATGGCCACTCAAGAGACAAATCCAGTCCATTAGTGTGAAGGAGCGGTTGGAGGCCAGAGAGGAAAATGCACATTTAGCAGACACACTAAATTGGGTTTTGTCAGACTTCAAGGAGCAAAGGCTAAGAGAGGTTCTCAGTCAATTGAAGGAGCCCTGGTGGCGCAGTGGTTAAATGCCATTACTGCAACCACAAGGTTGTGAGTTCGATCCTGCCGGGCTCCAAGGTTGACTCAGCCTTCCATCCTTTCGCAGGTCGGTAAAATGAGTACCCAGCTTGTTGGGAGCATGTATAGAAATGTTTCGAAATACATGCTATTTGTAAGTTGTTCGCTGCCTCGATCCATATGGAGAGGCGAGATACAAATAAATAAATAAATAAAAAAAATAAAAATTGGGGGTTGAGTGAGAAGGGTATGTTTTCTCAGAGAAGGCCTAGAAAGAGGCAGAAGAGAAGAAAAATCAATCCAACTTTTGAATCCGGTCAGAGAGTGTGACCTGCATTTGGGAACTGAGCCTTTGGCAAAAGGGTAGCCAAAGGGTTATGCTGGAAATACCTGTGCCTTTATGCTGATGTAAAGATATAAGAAACTGTCTAAATACATTCTGAAGATCTGTTTGAGCTTGGACATACCTATGAAAACCAATACTTTAGTTGTTGTTTTAATAAAGATTATAGTATATTTTTTATAAAAAATTGACTCAGCTGTGTGATTTTCAGTAGTTATAATCAAACAGAACCATGCAACCATACATCATTCAAGGGGCTCTAAATAACAACTGAAAGGCTTTATTCTTTTTACACAATGGTGATGTTTTAAAGAGAAAGGCAGAGTTGAGTGGAGTGACAGGGCCATTTAGCAGACTGGGAAAGCTGCCATACCAGTCTGTGAGAAGGAAAGCAGGCTTGCCACACATCCTTATTGTAATTTAAAAAAAACAAACACATCCAGCTGCTCCAGTTAGGGCTGGAGTAGGTCACAGAAAGCCAGACAATGACAGAAATGGGCTCCAAACCTTTCTGAAGTTGCCTACGCCTGTATTAAATGGTTTCCCTCCTGCTTGGATTCTTTGATGTGCACTGATGACATGTGGACTGAAATTCATTCCATGCTTTGTATGTTTTACAAGCAGTGGCTTTGAAACTGTACCCCTCCACACACATTGGCCATTTTCGCACACCAGTCCTGTTGTGAAATGGCCTTGGGAGCACTGTGTGATTGCAAGGACCGTTCCATATGATGTCCTCGCAATTGCGTGATGTTCCTGAGGCTGTTAGGGGGCGATCATGCATTATATCATTTTCAGCTTGTTGCTGAAAATGATGCACGATCGCACGTCCCTCCCGTGTCCCACACACACTTACCTTGTGTGCAGAGGCTCTGGACGCATGGCCATCATGCTTTCTCCCCCCAGCGCAGCCTGGGAAAGTACCCAGCTGCAGTGCAGAAGGAAGGGGCGGAGCGCTCACGCTTCCTTCCGGCCAGCATGGAACTGGTGCGGAAGAGAAGTGGAGAGGATGTGAGTGCCTCCCAGACAAGGCTTTTTGCGCAATCCCCGCGCGATGCCAGTGGCACCAGGCAAGGTGCGAAAAGGGCCATTGACATGGGAAAAAAATGAAATCAGAATTAGTCAAATTGAAATTTCTTTTACAATCATTACCCCCTTTCCCCTCTTCCTTCTGGCTTCTTTGATACAGTCAAAGTTAACTCTAGCTGCACTCCTTTCCACATGCCACACATCTATATACCTCTCCTATGTTCTTCTGCACTTATCCCATGTGGGTTTTTTGATGCCTGCCAAGGTTCCCTCTGTTGTTGAAGCTCTTCCCACATTCCATGCATTTAAAGGGTTTCTTCCCTGTATGTATGATTTGATGTGAAGCAAGGTTTCCACTTGCAATAAAACTCTTTCCACATTCCATACATTTATATGGTTTCTCCCCTGTGTGGGTTCTTTTATGTACAATGAAACTTCCATTATGACAGAAACCTTTCCCACATTCAAAACAGTTATATCGTTTCTCTCCTGTGTGGGTTCTTTCATGTTTAATAAGAGTTTCTTTTATGCTAAAACACTTTCCACATTTCATACATTTATATGGTTTTTCTCCTGTGTGGCTTGTTTTATGCCTTGTAAGACTGCCGTTAGTACTGAAGCTCTTTCCACAGTCATTGCACTTGTATGGTTTTTCCCCTGTGTGTTTTCTTTGATGTGAATAAAGGTTTCCAGTACTATTAAACCCTTGCCCACACTCCATGCATTTGTATGGTTTCTCTCCTGTGTGTATTCTTTGATGTCTAGCAAGGCTTCCTTTCATATTGAAGCTTTTTCCACATTCAGTACATTTGTATGGTCTATCCCCACTATGGATCCTTTGGTGAGTAGCAAGGTTTCCACTCACACTAAAGCTCACTCCACATTCTATGCATTTATATGGTTTCTCTCCTCTATGAATTCTTTCGTGAGCATTAAGACTTTCACGACATCTGAAGCTCTTTCCACATTCTGTACATTCATATGGTTTCTCCCCTGTGTGAATTCTTCCATGCAATAAAAGACTACCCTTTGCACTGAAACTCTTTCCACACTCCATGCATTTATATAGTTTCTCGCCTGTGTGTGTTCTCTGATGACAAGTAAGCTGCTGTTTCCTTCCAAAATTCTTTCCACATATCATACATCTATATGGTCCATCCTCTCTATGGGCTGTCTGATGAACACTTAGACTCCCACTACTTTTGAAGTTTTTCCCACATTCCACACATTTATATGGTTTCTCCCCTGTGTGGATTCTTTCATGGCTAGTAAGATGGTGACTCCTGCTGAAGACTTCTCCGCATTCCTCACATTTATATGGTTTCTCTCCTGTATGTATTCTTAGATGTGTAGTTAAGTGGTAATTCCTCCTGAAGCTCTTTCCACACTCTTTACATTTAAATGATTTGTTCCTTGTGTGGGTTCTGTAGTGCTTCTGAAAGTTTGCTTGATATTTGATTGTTTTCCCACACACTGGACATGCTTTCATTCCTCTTTTTTTATGATCCGGTGGCATCAGTAGTTCAAGATGCTGAGAAGCAGATGATTTCTTCCTGGAAATCTTGGATTCATTTTCCCCTTGCATTTTGGGACTGCTTCAATAGCCAAAGATCATTTTTCCTGTTTTGCTATTTCAAATGATAGTACAATCCCATCTGCTGAGGGCAGGGGGGAAAGAAAGAGAGAGAAAGAGAATCCGATTTTTACTCAGGTCTTATTTTCTGTACTGTGGAGTTTTAGGAACAAAGGCTAAGCAATGGTGTCAAATAAAGTGAAGGAAAAACTTTTCAGGCCCTGACAGTTAACAGCAGAGAATTCTTACCACTTGGATCCTGAAAACAGAGATGTGAATCTTGAAAACAGGGACCTCTATAAATGGTGGCTCTAGTAATCTGGCCTTGCTCAAGCTGCCGGCAAAGTCAATTTCTGCACTATACTGTTATAGTGCTATAATTCCACTTTCAACCTCATGGAATCCTGGGGTTTGCAGCTTAGGGAAAGGCTTCAGACTTCTCAGCCAGAGAGCTATTTGGCTTCAGGAAACTACAAACTCCAGAATTCCACAGGATCTTGAAAGTGGAATAATAGCACTATAACAGTGTAATGTGGAAATGATCTGGGTCTCTTGGAGGTTTCTCATCAATAGTGTTGCCATTAGTTGAAGCCAAGCTAACAGCCCATAACAACAACCACCTTTCTCAATGAAGATTTTTTTTTCTATCTCCTACCCACAAAAGCTGCATAGGGGCCCCCACCCCACCCCACAACAAGGCTGTTGCTCTATGCAAGGGAAGGCCCACCTCATGAAGAGAGTAATAAAGCTCCATGTGGTAGGATGATGGTGTAAGACACTTTAGGAGGGCATACCTCACAGCTAGAAAGCCGGTGTGGGGCAGCGGCTTGAATTGTGGACTAGGGCCCTTTTCGCACAGCATTTGCGTGGGCGCCTGGAGCGTTGCGCGATTGTGAGGAGCGATGTGCACGAGGCATTCACAATCACGCAATGCTTCAGGTGCCACTCATGCACTTTTGCATTTTCATCTTTCAGCCAAAAATGGTGCATGATCGTGCATTGCTCCAGGGCCCCATGTGCACTTGCTGTGTGTGTGGAGTCTCTGGAGCTGTGGCGGTCACGCTTCCTGCCCCAGCGCAGCCTGGGAAACTCCCAGGCTGTGCTGCGGAAGGAAGAGGTGGGGCTCTCGCACTGCCTGCTCAGGAGCAGGCAGCTTGTGCTGAGCTGAAGCAGCAGGGACTCGAGAGCCTCTTGTTGGAGGCTGCTCGCATGATCCCCGCACCCCAGCACCGAAAAAAGGTAAGGTGCGGAAAGGGCCTAGGACTCCAGGAGTTGTTCTTGTTCCGTGCCTCTGTGTTTCTGACTTAGGAGACCCTAAGGTGAACTTATCATGGGGATTTCTGAGGCTGAGAGACCAGGGTTCAAATTCCCACTCAGCCATAGAAACCCATTTGAGGATCCTGGCTGTGATTTATTGGACAACAAGTAAACCCTGGAAAAAGTGGAAGTCAGTAGGAAAGAGGAAGGCCGGATTACAGATGGATTGATTCAATCAAGGAAGCCACGGCCCCAACTCTGCAAGACCTGAGCACACAATAATTCTAAAAATAACGAATCTCTATTATAATAAGTACTAAAGGCAACAAACAGTATAAAACTATTTTCCACTTTCCATTCACACTTCTTGCAATAATAAAAATTTCAGATTTAAGATAATCTTCCATAATTAAAAGAGAAGAAAGAAAATTATCTTTATAATCATCAGGTATCTTCAGTCCTCTTGTAATCATAGACTAATTTCATGAACAATAAATCATAAACTATTCTTTATCAAACACCTTCTTTCCTTAGTTGTTTTGATTTTTTCCAAAAACTGGTTCACATTTAAATATTTTTAAAACCCTTATCAAGACAATAATTTATGCCTTATATGTGAATATAATAATTGAAATTTAGCTCAGATGAAAAGAACATTTTTCTTGTAAAATCCATCCATTATTAAACTGATCAGTGTATTGTTTTCCTCTTGTCCTTCTTGTATATTCACAGACTGGTTGTCATACGTTCTGGGGGGCATGCCTAACCATCACACACACCAATTCTCCCTTTTAAAAGAGTGGCCATTCCTAACCTCCTGTTCCCATCAGAAAACCTGATCAGGGATGAGAAAAGATTAAAAACCTTCTTCTGTAAACGTTGCTAAAAATGTGATTAAGCCCACAGTAACCTTGTTACGTGTCCAGAGGAGGGCAACCAAAATGGTGAAGGGTCTGGAATCTATGAAGAACGGCTTAGGGAGCTGGGGATGTTTAGTCTGCAGAAGAGAAGGTTAAGAGGGGACATGATAGCCATGTTTAAATATTTGAAGGGATGTCATGTTGAGGAGGGAGCAGGCTTGTTCTCTACTGCTCCAGAGACTAGGACAAGGAGCAATGGATTCAAGCTGCAGGAAAGGAGATTCCACCTGAACTTCAGGAAGAACCTATTGATGGTCAGAGCTGTCCGGCAGTGGAATAGGCTGCCCGGGAGTGTGGTGGAGTCTCCTTCTTTGGAGGTTTTTAAGCAGAGGCTGGATGGCAATCTGTCGGGAGTGCTTTGATGGGTGTTCCTGCATAGCAGGGGGTTGGACTCGATGGCCCCTGGGGTCTCTTCCAACTCTATGATTCTATGATTCATTTTCAACTGATAGTGACCCTAAGGTAGATTCTTTATTTTCAGAATTATTAATTCTAATTCTATCACAGGGTTTTCTTGGCAGGCTTTTTTTCAGCAGGGGTTTGCCCTTACTTTCCCTCTGAGGCTGAGAGACTGTGACTTGCCCTAAGTCCCCCAATGAGCTTCTGAGGCTCGGAATGGGAGGGACAGATGAGGAGGGAGGATTCAGTGGGGCTCATGCCATAGAAAATATATGCATCTGTGCCTCAAGTTGCCTGTCAACTTACAGCGACCCCATGAATTTCCTAGGGTTTTCTTAGGCAAGGAATACTCAAGAGGTGGTTTTGCCAATTCTGTAATTATTGTGCAGTCACAGAACATAGAATCACAGAATTGCAGAGTTGGACAAGACCGCAAGGGCCATTGAATCCAACACCCAGTCATGCAGGAATACACCATCAAAGCATTCTCGACAGATGGCCACCCAGTCTCTATGTTAAAACCTCTAAAGAGAGGTAGACTCCACCACATTCCCAGGCAGGATATTCCACTGTCAAACTGCCCTTACCCTCAGAAAGTTCTTCCTAATGTTACATGGAAACTCTTTTCCTCAAGTCTGAAGCCATTGCTCCATGTCCTAATCTCTGCAGCAGCACAAAACAGGCTTGCTCCATCCTTCCTGTGACATCCCTTCAAATATTTAAACATAGCTATCATGCCACCTCTCAACCTTTTCTTCTTCAGGCTAAACATACCCAGCTCCCAAAACCTCTCCTCACAGGGCATGGTTTCCAGACCTTTCACCATTTTTGGTCACCTTCCTCTGGACATGTTCCAGCTTGTCAATCTTCCTCTTGAACTGTGGTGCCTAGAACTGGACACCGTGTTCCAGGTGGTGTCTGAGGACTCGGACCTACCCAGATTTTCTCTGAATAAACATCACAGGGATGAGGGATTGATCCTTTTGGATGACTGGTGGTGAGTTCACCCAGGGATCACAAAACACCTAGAAAGGAGTTTCATCAGAACCATCCATTATGACCTCATAGTTGGCTAGGCTGCATACTTCAAGGTTCAACTGACTCTGCCAACAGGCAGGCCTTAGTCTTTTCTCAGTCATTGAGTGCTCCCTGGTTGTTCTCCAGAATTTCAGTGCTCAAACCACTACATCATGCTGGCTCCTAAATAGATAAGTACCAATCAGAAGATCATTCAGGAAATTTATATAAAAAAGATGTAATATGCCTTACAGGCTTATCTGAGAAGTTTACAAGCTTGCTCAGTGATGGTTTTCATGTTGCTTTCACAGATCCGAAAAACATGTACATAGCAATAACATATGTATTTCTTTACTGCTTATCAGCTAAGTGCTCTCTAAGCAGTTTAAATGCATTAGCTAATTGCCCCTAACAAGCTAGGTACTCATTTTACCGACCTGGGGAAGGATGGAAGGCTGAGTCAAACTGGAGCCCGGCAGGATCGAACTTACATCCTTGTGGCTGCAGTACCGTCATTTAACCACTACACCACCAGGGCTCTTTACATACTTCAATTCCACCGTGCAAACAGGTCGCTGGCAGAGGTATAGCTACGAGAGGGGGAAGAGGACACTCCACCCTTTTCTTTCATTACAGCATTACAGTAACTTTGAGCATCACAGTGGCCCTTTTTGCACGTTACCCGTTTGTGTGGCGGGGGGGGGCATCTCGTGCGAAAAGCCTCAGCAGGAACACTGCTGCTTCTCTGCTGCTTTGTCCCGCAGCTAGCTTCCTGGTCGTGCGACTGTTGTGCTAGCACCCCGCCCCTTCCTCCCTCAGCACAGCCTGGGAGCTGTAGGCTGCGCTGGGGGAGGAAGCACGACCGGCCTGGCTCGTCCAATGCACCGCATGGCAGGTAAGTGCGCGAGGGCCCCGGGAGCATTGCGCGACCATGCAGTATTTTCGGCTCCCATCCGAAAATAAAAAAATGCGTGTGCGGCCTGCTTTAGGCTCGTGAGCGTTGCATGAATGGGAGTGCGTCGTACGGACTGACGCTCCCATTCACGTGATGCTCAAGGGGCCCTCTCACAACAGAAACTGCGTGTGAAAAGGGCCAGTAACTTCACTTCAACTTAAGTGGGCATTTAGGAATTCTGTACAACGTAAGCATGCAAAGTCAAAGGGCAGGCCAAGCGATCAAGGGAATTGAGGGTCTTTATGCACTACACTGTCATAGTGCTATTACTTTATTTCCAACATCCGGTGGGATTCTGCGGTTTGTAGTTTACTAATGCCAAAGAGAATTCTCAATGCCTCTCCCTAAATTTGCAAAGCCCAGGATTTCATAGGAGGTTGAAAGTAAAATAATAATGCTACAACAGTGTAGTGCGGAAAGGCCACACAGCAATTAGAAGAGTTCTAGATGTGAACAAATCTCAATGTCTCACTCTCTGCAATGTTAGAAATTTGGGGACTGAAGCAATATTTCATTGGGGAAGGGGCAGAATTTTCATTTGGGAGGTGATACTGTTATTTTACTCCCCTCTTGGTACACCCCAGGCTGGGGTCTCCTCCTACTTAATTCCCTGAAAAGAGGCCTTTTCCCAATGTGGTGTAGTTGTTCTGAGGATTGCACTACGACTCTGGAGACCTGGATTCAAATCCCTGGTTCAAATCATACATTTCTTTTCGTACAAAAGGTAAAGAGGGAGGGAGTTCTGGAAAAATATGGGCGAACGTGGTCCAAGGCTGAAGGCAAAAGGAAGTTGATACCTTTCCTTTCCTCTCCTTTTACTAAACCCCTTTCTTCTTTTTTCTTATTCATCTTTATTCTTTCTTTTGTTCTCATTTTTTATACTAATGCAATTTATTTACTATACACGTAACAGTATAAATGGACAATATATATGTTATATGGCACTTTTTCTTTTTGTAATAATGTTTATTTAATAAAAAAAATAATTTAACAAAAAAACAAAAACAAAAAAAAACCCTGCTCAGCAATGACAACCCATGGGGGGATGTGGCACACTCTCTCAGCAAGTCACACTCTCTCAGCCTCAGAGGAAGGCAAAGGCAACGGCAAACCTCTTCCTTGGAACAAATTTTGCAAAAAAAACCCCTTATGATAAGGTTGCCTTAGAGTTGCCATAAGCAAGAAAGGCCTTGAAGGCACACAACCACCACAATCACAATCACATAAACAGGAACAAATCTGCCTCTTCCAATGATCAGCTTCTCTGTCTCATATCACTCCCAATGGAGTCCCCTTTACCTCTTTCTCCAGTTCTCCACAAGGACCAGCTCTCTTCCTAAAGGAATAAAGGTAAGCCCGATTGCTATTTGCCTCCTGCAGATATTAGTTATTAATTTTTTTCCTGCCTCTCTAGGAAAAGAGAACTCAGATTCTTTAACCCTCGGAGGACTGACTGGAGGAAAATATACCTATCTTTTCATATTTTCAGGCAGTGTTGGCTGTGCAGCAAAATATAACAAAAGTCAGCATGCACAAAGGAGCGATACTTTTATTGGCCAACCAATGTGCAGCAACTACATCTTGCAAGCTTTTGAAATTTCCCTGGCTTCCTGATGAAGAAGGCGGTGGAGCTCTGCATGATGTATTTTGTGTATTTCATGTGCAGAAGAATACATCAAAATCCAATATCCACAAAAGAGAGATATCTTTATTGGCCAACTGAAATGCACAAAGTCCATCTTGCAAGTTTTCAAAGCTCCATTGGCTTCGTCAGCAGGCAAAAGATGTTTTGAAATAAATTCATCAACATCACTTTTTTCTCCTGTATGATTTTTAAAAAACATCTTTTGCCTGCTGAAGAAGCCAGTAGAGCTCTAAAAGTTTGCATGATGTATTTTTGTGCATTTCAATTGGCCAATAAAGGTACCCTATCGTTGTTTGGTGGGTTTTGGATTTTGCCACACTCTCGCCCTCCAAAATAAGCTTAGAAGGAAACCGGGAGAGGTCATCTTCTTCTTCTTTTTATTATTTATTTGTATCCCACCTCTCCATATGGATCGAGGCGGCGAACAACTTACAAATAGCATGTATTTCAAAACATTTCTATACATCTTCTGATGACAAGGGCATACCTTTCAACATTTTCACAGGTGAAAACTGGGACCTTTGTGGTTAAGCAACATCAGAATGTGGTCAAGATGGCAGAAGTTATGAATGAATAGGAACTGTCCTCCCCTCTCCCACTGTTGAGCAAAGTGGATGAAAACTACTTTGAACTGACGGCTATTTCCACACTATACTGGTAAAGTGCTATCATTCCACTTTCAGCCTCCTGTGGAATTCTGGGGTTTGTAGTTTGCCGAGGCCAAAGAGCTCCCTGGCTGAGAATTTTAAAGGCCTCTCCCTAAACTGCAAACCCCAGGATTCCATAGGATGTTGAAGGTGGAATCATAGCACTATAACAGTGTAGTGTGGAAATGGCCCTAGTGTTTAGAAGCTGATGGAACCCTTCCTGAAACACAGCATCATGGCAAAAGACCTTTCATGCTACGTAAATCCATCATGCTATGTAAATACCCCAAAGCAGTGTTTCCCAATCTTCTTTCACTTGTGTACCCCTTGGCAGCCTATTTCCATAAATTGTACTCCCACTTCTGCCGCTATGTTCTTTCTTTGAGGGGTAAAAAAGCCTCATCAGACAGTTTCTGTGACTTCTGAGGAGATGTCCGCACAACCATGGACAGAAAGGCAGGGTGTCAGGTCAGCCACCCTGCCCGGGTCTCTACATCCCATACTGTCCCATTTCCTGACTGGACACATTCTGCAATCTCAGCATCTAGAATCATAGAATCATAGAAATGTAGAGTTGGAAGAGACCACACGGGCCATCCAGTCCAACTCCCTGTCATGCAGGAACACCCTCAAAGCACTCCCGACAGATGGCCATCAAGCCTCTGCTTAAAAACCTCCAAGGTAGGAGACTCCACTACTCTCCGAGGCAGCAGATTCCACTGCCGGACAGCCCTGACTGTCAGGAAGTTCTTCCTGAGGTTCAGGTGGAATCTCCTTTCCTGCAGCTTGAATCCATTGCTCCTTGTCCTGGTTTCTGGAGCAGCAGAAAACAAGCCCCCTCCTTCCTCTACGTGGCATCCCTTCAAATATTTAAACATGGCTATCATGTCCCCTCTTAACCTCCTTTTCTGCAGACTAAACATACCCAGCTCTCTCAGTCTATTCTCATAGGGCATGTTTTCCAGGCCTCTCACCATTTTGGTCACCCTCCTCTGGACTTGCTCCAGCTTGTCAATATCCTTCTTGAATTGGGGTGCCCAGAACTGGACACAGTATTCAAGATGGGGTCTAACCAAAGCAGAGTAGAGTGGTACCAGTACCTCCCTCGATCTAGACACCATACTCCTGTTGATGCAGCCGAGAATTGCATTGGCTTTCTTGGCTGCCGCATCACACTGCTGACTCATGTTCAGCTTGTGGTCTATGAAGACTCCTAGATCCCTTTCACACGTACTGCTATCCAGCCACGTGTCCCCCATCCTATATTTCTGTATTCCATTATTTCTGCCTAAGTGTAGGACCTTACATTTCTCTCTGTTGAATTTCATTTTGTTCGCCCTGGCCCAGCTCTCCAATCTATCCAGGTCATTTTGAATTTTGATCCTGTCCTCTGGCATATTAGCAACCCCTCCCAATTTGGTGTCATCTGCAAATTTGATGAGCATGCCCTCTATTCCTTCATCTAAGTCATTGATAAAAATATTGAACAGCACTGGGCCCAGGACAGAACCTTGTGGCACCCCACTAGTCACTTCTCTCCAGGATGAAAAGCAGCCATCCGTGATCACCCGTTGGGTTCGGTCGGTCAACCAATTACATATCCAATTAACAGTAGCCCTGTCTAGCCCACATTTTACTAGCTTCGATGCAAGAATGTCATGGGGAACTTTGTCAAAGGCCTTACTGAAATCGAGATATGCTACATCCACAGCATTCCCTTCATCTATCAAGCTAGCACTCTATCATAAAAAGAGATAAGATTAGTCTGGCATGACTTATTTTTGAGAAATCCATGTTGACTTCTCGTGATTATTGCGTTGTTTTCTAAATGATTAGAAACTGAACGCTTAATGATCTGCTCCAGGATCTTTCCGGGTACCGATGTCAGGCTGACTGGGCGATAATTATTTGGGTCCTCTTTTTTTCCCTTCTTGAAGATGGGGATAACATTTGCTCTCTTCCAATCTGCTGGAACTTCTCCTGTCCTCCAAGATTTCTCAAAAATTATAGCAAGCGGTTCCGAAATGACCTCTGCCAGCTCTTTTAATATCCTAGGATGCAATTCATCTGGCCCTGGAGACTTGAATTCATCCAATGCGGCCAGGTATTCCTGTACCACCTCTCTACTTATTAAGTGCCTCATTTCCTCTGCTTCCTCCCCTGCTCCCCTACCGCCAGGTTGAGTGCTTGTATCCTTCTGGGAAAATACGGAGGCAAAGAAGGTGTTAAGTAGCTCTGCCTTTTCTCTCCCCCCTGTGAGTAATTCGCCATCTTCTCTGCGTAGCGACCCTACTGTCTCCTTCTTTTTCCTTTTGCTGCGGACATATTTAAAAAAACCCTTTTTATTGTTTTTAATGTCTCTGGCCAGCCTAAGTTCGTTCTGTGCTTTAGCCTTTCTGACCTCCTCCCTACATCTCCTGGCTACTTGCTTAAATTCTTCTTTGGTGGTTTCCCCCTTCTTCCATTTCCTATACGTGTTTCTCTTAACTCTTAGCTCAGCTGAGAGTTCTTTAGTCAATCTAGTTTGTTCCTGGCCAAAGGCACGGGGAGGAAAAACTGGGACTGCATATCCCTGCCTGAGATGAATTCAGGATGGAACTAGATGTCTCCACTGGGTGTACTCTCTCCTCATGGAGAGAGACACAAGGAAGAGGGAGAGAGAAGTGTATGTGCGAGGCTTGAAAAACCACATTGTATGGGCTGGGCTAGGGTTATGCATATCTGTCCAATTCTGGGCACCTCTATTCAAAAAGGATATTGACAAGGTGGAACGTGTCCAGAGGAGGGCAACCAAAATGTTGAAGGGTCTGGAAGCCATGCCTTATGAGGAGCAGCTTAAGGAGCTGGATAGGTTTAGTCTGCAGAAGAGAAGGTTAAGAGGGGACAAAATATCCATGTTTAAATATTTGAAGGGATGTCATGTCAAGGAGGAGGTGGGCTTGTTTTCTACTGCTCCAGAGACTAGGACAAGGAGCAATGGATTCAAGCTGCAGGAAAGGAGATTCCATCTGAACTTCAGGAAGAACTTCCCAACAGCCAGAGCTGTCCAGCAGTGGAATATGCTGCCTCGGAGTGTGGTGGAGTCTCCTTCTTTGGAGGTTTTTAAGCAGAGGCTGGATGGCCATCGGTTGGAAATGCTTTGATGGGTGTTCCTGCATGGCAGAGGGTTGGACTGGATGGCCCCTGTGGTCGCTGCCAACTTTATGAATCTATGATTCCATATGTGTGAGGAGTATTTTTTTTTAATTCTGTGAGCAAATGGCAGCTGGATGTTCAGCTTATATGTCACTCTTCTCTTTATTTCTATGTCCCTTCCCCCCCAACCCTTAAGATTCTGGGATAGGAATGCCAGTATTGTGGGCAATCAAGATCCACATCAAGTTGTGGCTTGTACTTTCTTCTTTCCCTGCCATTATTCAATTTTTTCCCATGTACCCCAAATGTCCTTGTTCGTAACATACCCCAGGTTGGGAACCACTGCCCTAAAGACACCAGATCCTGTTTAATTTTGGAAGCTAAGCAAGGTCATTCCTGGTTGGTATTGTGCTTGGATGGAAGACGGCTAATGAATACTAAATGCTGTAGGTTATATTTCAGAAGGAGGAACTGGCAATATGTAGGAGTGTGACTCGTAACAAGGAAAGAAAAATGTGGGTATGGTGACTGTGTGATAAGTTTAGTTTCAACAATGGTAGTAAGGATCAGTTCGAGGAGCAAAGTGGGAGACATTTGCCCATCAGGAGTGTGAAAGGTGTGGCCCATAGGTCACATGTGCCTCCTTTGGGGACATTTCTGATCAAAACAAATTGCCCACAGATCCAAGTGCAGTGGGCCATTTTAAGCCCAGGAGAAGCCTCCCCCCAAAAAACAAGAAGTCATTGGTAGTGACTTCCAATTTACTTTTTTTAAAAAATATTTTTATTTTTTCTGAGCCAAAAATGGGCTGGGGAACTCCAAAACATGGAGGAAATGCCCCCCACCCCCAGCCTGTGGGGTCATTTGGGGGCAAAAGTAATTTAATTTTTTTTTTGTGATAGAGGTGCACCCCCTTACGTCACCCCCTAGACAGGTTGGGATTTCAACTAGTCTTTTGATATGTGGAACCTGCCAGGAAGCCACTGTCTCTGTTCAAACCTCTGTGACTGGGCACACTGTGACAGAGCCTTCGTGGTGCTCTCTGCCAGCACAGCTTTGCAGCTCAGATCATGATTTGCCAAGCCTTTAGCCTGAGACGGTCTTTCCTTTTCATTCTCCCTGGTGGTCTAGTGGTCAGGATTCGGCGCTCTCACCGCCGCGGCCCGGGTTCGATTCCCGGTCAGGGAAAGGGCTTGCTTTTTCCTTGTCTTCCAGCAGGTGGAGCTCTTGCTCAAGTTTCAGCTTCTCGCTGTGCTGAGAGCACATGTGCTTTGGAAGGTCACACAACAGTCTGCATTTCCCTGCGGCTTTTTTAACATAGAAGGCAGGGTTGAAGTCTCCTAATCTGAAAGTCCTGAATCCAAGTCTCAGAGGAGGCAGCCGGCAACATGGTCTGCCTTTGCAGTTGGTGTAGCGAGAGGAGCTGGGCCATGCACAACCACAACCTATGTGGTTGTGGGGGTGCATGAACTGGATGCTCTGTACATCAAGATTTGTGCTTTAAGATCCTAATTCCTAGTTCCCATGTGAGATGACCCTGCTCGAAGGGCACTAAAAAAAAAAAAAATCCATGCAGCGAGACACTGTCCCTTTGAACCACTCTCAGTTAGATACAACACTATCACCATTTCCGCACTACAGTGTTAAAATGCTGCTATTCCACTATCAACCTCCTATGGAATTCTGGGGTTTGTAGTTTAGGGAAGGGCATTTCGAATTCTCAGCCAAAGAGCTCTTTGGTATCAGTAAACTACAAACTCCAACATTCCACAGGGTGTTGAAAGTGGAATAGCAGCAGTTTAACACTGTAGTGTGGAAATGGATTCCACTTTAAGTGCCGTGGCTGCATTCTATGGAGTCCTGGGATTTGTTGTTTGATGAGGCACTGGAGCTCCCTAAACTGCACATCCCACGACTCCATTGGATAGGACTGAGGCATTTAAAGTGGAATCATACTGCTGTAACTGTGCAGAGTGTAAGTGTCCAAGATCTATGAAATGGGGGAACTGAAGATGGCCTTTTCCATCACTTGTCTAGTGGTCAGGACTCCAATCATTATGGCCTGGGGTTCCAGTTCCAGCCACAGAAAATGCTTTATTTCTTCTCACTCCCTGCTTTCCCAGTATTGAAGAGTGTGATGCCAAACTACTGGGAGTGAATAAGAGGCTTAGTACGACCATTTAGTGTCCGTGGTCCTGGGGGAAGATGTCCAGGTCTCAGGCCCTTTTCGCATGGCATTTTCCATGCGAAAGGGCGCCTGGAGCATCGTGTGATTGTGAGGCCAAAAATGGTGCAAGATCACGCATTGCTTCTGGGCCCCAAGTGCACTTACCTGGTGCGCGGAGCCTCTGGAGCTGCACCGGTCATGCTTCCTGCCCCAGCGCAGCCTGGGAAACTCCCAGGTTGTGCTGTGGAAGGAAGAGGCAGGGCTCTTGCGCGAGCAGGCAGCTCATGCAGAGCTGAAGGACCCCGGACATGAAAGCCTCTCGCCAGAGGCTGCTTGCGTGATCCCCAAACCCAGCGCTGGAAGAAGGTAAGGTGAGGAAAGGGCCTCAGTAATGTATTTAAGTCTTTTACTCCAAGTCTCAAGTCTCTACCCTCAAGTCTGAAGTCGAGTCTCAAGTCCTTGAAGATACTTTCAAGTCAAGTCTCAAGTCTGGAAGCCAACTTTATACCCCAACCAAAATTCCAGAATTATTGGATAAAGTGAAATAAATTCAGTTTTAACAATTTAAGCAGAGTCAGGTCTCCATATTTGCAATTTTGCCATCTGCAGCTTCAGAAGTGGGGAATAGGATCCCATCTTACTCCCTATTACTGAAGATTCAAAAGCTTTAGAAGGAAGGATTCTTCCTCCTCAAGCCTGTTGCCTAACACATTTGCTGTTCCCCTCTGAGAAATGCACCCTGCACTCCGGGGACAAGTCTTGTCTTCTGCTCTTAGGAAACCTTTTAGAAGGCTCCTCTGATATCCAGCAGGGACAGGCTGCTGAGCAGACCTCAAACCCATTGCCTGACCCGTTGCTGTTCCCCTCTGAAAAATGCATCCACACTGTGAGCTCGGGACAGATTGTCATGTGACCAGTAGGCAAAAAGAAATGGAGGTGTTGTTCAAACTTGTAAGGTTTCTGGATGAATGTGTTATGTTACAGACCCAAGGGTATCAAGTCAGTCATTATAAATATACAAGTCTCGAGTTGAGTCGAGTCAGTGCATCATTTATGGCCAGGTTGAGTCTGAGTCAAGTCACTGAAGCGACTTAAGTCCAACTTGAGTCTGAGTCTATTGACTCGAGCCTACATCACTAATAGATCTTCCCCGTCCAACTAATAGTAGGCAGAGCTGGATCTACTTCATGTTCTAGAGGCAGTGAGGATGCAAATGTAGGAAGGCACTTTGGGGTTCCTGAAATCCTTTTGCCACATCAGAGCAAAGGAGGGTTGCCTTCTAGTATCTGCTTCGGTTGTACAGCCTCATCTCTGCTGATTCTCACTGAACAATCTATCAAAAATCCAGGCCATGGTGACTTCCAACTCACCCTTTTCCTTTAAAAAAAAAAAAAAGAGGAAGATTTTATTAGATATTACAAACAGTACGGTAGAGTCAACGTCATGAGTAACACTGGCAAATCATATTATATTCACCCTCTCCCCTGGGAGCTTAATGTTCTGATGTCAGCAGTCTCAGCGCTATGGCCCATTTTCCTGCTGCCTGGAGTTTTCTTGGCTAGAAGACTGGAAGAAGGGCTTCAGCATCTTGTTTCTGTGATGCAGGGGTCATCATGTTTGTCTTGCATACAAGAAGTCCTCAGTTCAAAGCCAGGGAAACCCACTTTCCTTTTGTTATGGGATGGTGCTTTGAGATGCTCTCTTGCTCTCTGTGAGACTCATTCTTGAGACATGTGCGGTGCAATGCTTGTGTTGGGCAGCCAAAGTAGCTCAGCTGGGAGAGCATTAGACTGCAAATCTAGAGGTAGCTGGTTCAATCCCAGGCTTTGGCAGCACTTAGCTCTTTCTTTTCTTTACTGTCTATGTTATTGTTGTGTGCCTTCAAGTTGTTTCTTGCTTATGGCAACCCTAAAGCAAACCTATCGTGGAGGTTTTTGGGGCTGAGGGTGTGCTGCTTCAGAGACTAGGACATGGAACAATGGCTTCAAACTTCAGGAAAAGAGATTCCAGCTAAACATCAGCAAGAACTTCCTGACAGTAAGAGCAGTTTGACAGTGGAATACACTGCCTTGGAGTTTGGTGGAGTCTCCTTATTTGGAGGTGTTTAAACAGAGGCTGGATGGCCATCTGTTGGGAATGCTTTGATGGTATATTCTTGCATGACAGGGGTTGGACTTGATGGGCATTGTAGTTCTTCCAACTCTATGATTCTATGATGTGCCCAAAGTCACCCATTGGGTTTCCATGACTGAGCAGGGAATTCATCCCTGGTCTCCAGGGCAATAGCCCAACGCTCAAGAGCATTCTCCAAAACAATGGACCTCCTTCCATGGAGAATTCTTGTTAGTAGACAGGACAAGGGGAGCCCTTTCTTTTGAAGCAGAGGTGAAGATGCAGTAAATATGCAACCTAAGATTTTCTCGAGTCACACACTAGAGACCCTTCATCTGTATTTCTGGTTGCTTGCTATAGCGAACAACCTATCTCAGCTAGAGGACAGCCCCATGAGTCTTTCTTTTCCTAAACTCTGCTTACTCGCCATGGAAGTGGGACAGAAATAATCAGGGAGCTACTACCGGGCTCTGCAGTCTTAGCACGATGCCCGTGTTCACATTGACTCGAGCTGCCTTGGCTGGGTGGGAAGAAGGCCTTCAGCAAGTATCTAGCTTACATAGTGTAGTAGTTTTGACATCTGCCTCATGTATGAAAGGCCCTGGTTCAAAACCAGACAGCAATATTGCCTTTCTTTTAAAATACTTTTTATTAACATTTCAATAAATAAAAGAAAATACATATTAAATAAGGTACAATTATACAATCTGTTGTAGTTCATTTGGTGTTATAATTCTTCCTCACATCTTTACCAGAGCATATAATTATTAATGTATATCTCATAAATAAGTACCTCTATTAAAGGAAAAATGTTATATATGTTTGTTCCGGATTGATCCTATCTATCTTAGCCTTAAGTATATTTCTTAATACCTTGTATGTTTAATTTGTTAATACTTGTACTGTTTTGTATTCTATTGAATCTTATAGTTGATATCTTCTTTTTATTTAATCATACATTTGTTACCTGCTTTCAACATCCATACCTCCTCACACTCAGTAAATATATTTGTCTATTTATTTTATGTTCTCTGTTTTTGAAGAACAATATAGCCTTTTTCTAATGGGGTGGAGCCTTGACATCACTTCTTGCCACCTCTGAGACTTATTTTGAGGACACAGGAGGTCTGCAGACCTCTCCCCCTGGGGCTGGATTTGAAACCCTGGCTGAAGGATGCCTTTCACTGCCCATTTCTGTCCTTCAGTCTTCTCACTTAACGATCAAAAGGCACGGACCTACATCTCTGAGCTTCATAGCTGCCTGTTCTGTTGTTGCTTGAGAAGGTCCAGTTGACTGAGGGGAACCTTTCCTTTTCTGCAACCTAATGACTAATATTTGCCTAACACACCAAAGTTCCCTGCCTCAGAAGGGGAAAATACCCCACTTTTTCTCAACATGGAGATTCCTGCCAAAGAAAAATATGAGGAAAACCTGGGTTATAGCCTACCATGCTGCCTCTCAATTGGAAAGCAGAAAGACAGCCCTGATCATGGAACCTCAGGCCATGTGAAGCTCAGAAGGGTCACTTGGCCACAAGATTGTCCCCCAAAAACAAAAGGGGGGAGGCAAAAATAGCAAGCCAAGGAAAAACTCCTTATTGATTAGCAGAGATAGCTACACACAGCTATAGAAGCGTGCCTAGCAGCAGAGATCACCCTTAGCAGCACAAGCACTAAGCCAGTAACACTCACCAACTCCAAGTTGCAATCTTCCAATATGGAGGCTCTTTATTCTTTGTTACAACATATATACAATACTTACAAAGTCCAGATGGCAATCCAGCATATCAAGCTTGCTCTCTCCAGCAGAGCCCCCAACAGACACAGACAATGTGTGCAGTGTTGACTAGGATTGTGCTACCTTTATACAGACACCTAGCCAATCCTGGCCAACCCTTGCAATGACTGCACCTGGTGCTCATCAGCCTGACTCAGCACAAACTCAGGTTGAGTCACATTCCTTTCCCCAGGTGCATTTAACAGTTAAAGCAATTAAAGCAACATGACCTTTACATTAACTTTAGAAAGTATTTTCTAGAGGTTTGGTCAAACCATCTCTGACAAAAAGTGGTCCAGAAGCTATTTACAGGGTTGCTTCCAAGGCTTGGATTTCTGTAGTGTATCTGTTATCACCTTTGCCTCGTACAGAAGGTCCCTGAAGTGAAGTGGGGTAGAAATATCATTATTCTTCTTCAACAGTCACATCTGAGAAAGTGCTAGAATCTCACACCTGGGACAAAAGAAATGTCAAGAAAGTTTAAAGTTGACCTAGTAGTGGCTGGGGGCTTCCATGCCAGTGGAATGGTGAATTTCCTTTGGGTTTCAGTCTGAAATTTAAAGGAGTTATCAAAGTTGTTGAACTGTACCTTGCTGTAGGCACACAATATTGAGGGAGGAGCAGGCTTGTTCTCCAGAGACTAGGACAAGGAACAATGGATTCAAGCTGCAGGAAAAGAGATTCCACTTGAACCTCAGGAAGAACTTCCTGACGGTCAGAGCTGTCCAGCAGTGGAATAGGCTGCCTCGGAGTGTAGTGGAGTCTCTTCTTTGGAGGTTTTTAAGCAGAGGCTGGATGGCCATCTGTTGGAAATGCTTTGATGGGTGTTTCTGCATAGCAGGGGGTTGGACTTGATGCCCCCTGGAGTCTCTTCCAACTCTACGATTCTATGATTTCATGAACATGCTGGATGCTTGCTTTCAAGTTCCAGCTGAAAACCAAACCTAAACCCCATTATTATAATTATTACTCTTTTGTACAAGATGTGAGCAGGTGTGAGGGAGAGCTATCTAAGGTACACAACCTATCTAGGAGATAGAGTTCAACAACTCATCTAGCTCCTTGAAACTGTAGATTCAGATCTGAAGGAGATTCACCTTCTCACTGACACGAAAGATGTCACATTAGTGGACCACAAGTTTCCATCTTCTGCTTTACGGCCTCCCAAAGGGCAAAGGTCATGGGGTAGGCAAAATGTTCCTGCCCAGAGTCGCTTTCCAATCAATGGGGAAAAGAGCTGATGAGGGTAAGATTTGAACCCAGGGACACAAAAGGACAGAACAAAGGAACCCCCATCCAATCCAACTCTCAGCCACTTCGTTCAGGATAATGGGTTATGCTGAGCCATTCCTGGGTGCACTCAAATCAACCTCCTTCCGGTTAAGAACCACTGCTCACACTCATTGTGCCACACAGACCTTGGCAGTGTTGCTTCTCAGCTGCTCTTGGTCCTTGTGCCCACATATCTCCCAATTAAATCTGAGAAAGGTCAAGAAGAAATGTTGAAAGTCCTCATCCCATAAGGAAAAAGACAATGTTCCTGCCTGGTTTCGAACCAGGGACCTTTCGCATGTGAGGCGAATGTGATAACCACTACACTACAGGAACTAGATGGTAGAACTGTTGTTCCTGACCTCATTCTCAGCCGAGAACACTCTCTGCTTGGCATGAACATCTCTTGTAGCACACAGTGCTGAATCCCAGCCATCAGGTAGAAAGGAAAGTTGGAGGCAGGGATGGAAATAATAACTTGGTCAGGAATGGCAAGAATAGACAGGGAGGGTAGGAATATGCTGATCAAACAGGCTAGCACACTCCCGCCCCATCTCCATTCTGCATCCGCTGTGAGAATTGCTGTCTGGGATCTGGATGAGATCCCCCCCCCTTTTTTTTCTTTTCAAGTTCAATCCAGGGAACTTTTGTCTGTTAGGGAAACATTAGTAACTACATGGCAGAAACCATGGGTTTCCAATTCCTGCTTGCCCACTTCCATGGATGGACAAAAGATCTAAACAGACCAGAGGGACTCAGAGCCCAGAGATAGAATCATAGAATCATAGAAATGTAGAGTTGGAAGAGACCCCAGGGGCCATCCAGTCCAACCCCCTGCTATGCAGGAAGTCCCTCAAAGCACTCCCAATAGATGGGCATCAAGCCTCTGCTTAAAAACCTCCAAGGAAGGAGACTCCACTACACTCCGAGGCAGCAGATTCCACTGCTGGACAGCCCTGACCGTCACGAAGTTCTTCCCGAGGTTCAGGTGGAATCTCCTTTCCTGCAGCTTGAATCCATTGCTCCTTGTCCTGGTCTCTGAAGCAGCAGAAAACAAGCCCTCTCCTTCCTCTACATGGCATACCTTCAAATATTTAAACATGGCTATCATGTCCCCTCTTAACCTTCTCTTTTGTAGACTAAACATACCCAGTTCTCTAAGTCTATCCTCATAGGGCATGGCTTCCAGACCCCTCACCATTTTGGTTGCCCTCCTCTGGACTTGCTCCAGCTTGACCATGTCCTTCTTGAATTGGGGTGCCCAGAACTGGACACAGTATTCAAGATGAGGTCTAACCAAAGCAGAGTAGAGTGGTACCAGTACCTCCCTCGATCTAGACACCATACTCCTATTGATGCAGCCAAGAATTGCATTGGCTTTCTTGGCTGCTGCACCACACTGCTGACTCATGTTCAGCTTGTGGTCTATGAAGACTCCTAGAACCCTTTCACACGTACTGCTATCCAGCCACGTGTCCCCCATACTATATTTCTGTATTCCATTATTTCTACCTAAGCGTAGGACCTTACACTTCTCTCTGTTGAATTTCATTTTGTTCGCCTTGGCCCAGCTCTCCAATCTATCCAGGTCATTTTGATCCTGTCCTCTGGCGTATTAGCAACCCCTCCCAATTTGGTGTCATCTGCAAATTTGATGAGCATGCCCTTTATTCCTTCATCCAAGTCGCTGATAAAAATATTGAACAGCACTGGGCCCAGGACAGAACCCTGTGGCACCCCACTAGTCACTTCTCTCCAGGATGAAAAGCATCCATTCGTGATCACCCTTTGGGTTCCGTCGGTCAACCAATTACAAATCCAACTAACGGTAGCCCTGTCCAGCCCACATTTAACTAGCTTCGTTGCAAGAATGTCATGGGGAACTTTGTCAAAGGCCTTACTGAAATCGAGATATGCTACATCCACAGCATTCCCTTCATCTATCAAGCTAGTAACTCTATCATAAAAAGAGATAAGATTAGTCTGGCATGACTTAAGGAGAGTCCTTTCCTTTAGCATCTCATCTGGTAAGAGGAGAGGACTGTACTGTGTGGTTCCAGGCATTCTTAGGCCATTGGTTCAAATTTAGGCCAGAGAAGAAGTCACCTTTTTCCCAAAGCGGCATGCAGGAAGAAGAGCTTTGTCCAACCAAAAGCCCTTCTTTGGAGCAGCTCCTGTGAGAATCGGTCCCTCAGCTGATCAAGTGAAGTGTTACCCCAAAAGGTGGGAGACCTTGAGGTCCTCCAGTAGTGTCAGTGTCTCCTTAGAAATTGGGGGAATCATAGCTCAAAGGAGGCCTGTGAGAGCGGGGTAACAGCAGAATATTTTCACCTGTGTATACCAGTACTAACAGTAGGACTCCAGTTGAAGGTTTAAACAGGGTGTTTTTATTGGAAATCAATGGACACACACACATGAAATCAAGCAGTTTCACGAACCACGCCAGGCTAGTGAAGAGAGAAGCAAGAGAGGTTGGAGAGAGAGGGGGAGGGATTTTGGGTGTAGAGGGTGATATTTACCAGTCCAGTAGAAGGTTGACCAGAATAGCTCAAAGAAGCAGTGATGTATTTAAGTCTTTTACTCCAAGTTCAAGTCAAGTCTCAAGTCTCTACCTTCAAGTCTCAAGTTCTTGAAGACACTTTTGAGTCAAGTTTCAGGTCAAGTCTCAAGTCTAGGAGCCAACTTTATACTCCAACCTATATTCCAGAATTTTTCAATGGAGTTGAATAAAGTCAGTTTTAACAATTTAAGCAGAGTCAACCTTCCACATTTGTGATTTTGCCATCTGCAGCTTTGGAAGTGGGGAATAGGATCCTTCTTACTTTCCATTTGGGAAGCTGGAGGATTTTTCAGAAATGGGGAATATATCCTTCTTACTCCCCATTACTGAAGATTCAAAAGCTTTAGAATGAAGGATCCTTCCTCCTCAAGCCTGTTGCATAACACTTTTGCTGTTCCCTTCTGAGAAATGCACAATGCACTCTGGGGGTGAATCTTGTCTTCTGCTCTTTTTTTATTTTAGAAGGCTCCTCTGATATGCAGCAGGGACAGGCTGCTGAGCAGACTTCAAGCCTACCTCAAGCCCATTGCCTAGTCCATTTGCTGTTCCTCTCTGAGAAAAGTGCCCAAAAACTTTGGTCTTGAGACAGATTGCCATATGACCAGTAGGCAAAAGGAGATGGAAGCGTTGTTCAAAGTCATAAGGTTTCTGGATGAATGTGTTATGTTAGTGAACCAACGGCAGCAGCAAGTCAGTCACTAAAAATGTACAAGTCTTGAGTTAAGCCGAATCAATGTGTCATTTATTGCTGAGTTGAGTCCGAGTCAAGTCACTCACATGACTTAAGTCCAGCTTGAGTCTGAGTCAGTTGAGTCTACATCACTGTAAACAAGAGTTTGAGGGTAGCACAAGGGAACGGGAGTCTGAGGTGCAGCATGATGCCCAACACGCTTCAAATTGCCAGGGTCAGAATTAGGGTTTAAATACCTTTTTTCCTACCCCAAAGGGGTGAGTATTAATAGCTCTCTGGCAGAGTAAAGAAAGGAGGTCCGGAAAAGACTAATTGTCTTAAATGTAGGTGACAAAACATTAATGGGAGTCCCGACAGCCTTTTAATGTCTTGGTTGTGTAAGGTGAATGGGGAAGGTCTCTGTAGGATATGCTTGCCTGCTTCATCTGGGCAGTTTGGTTCACTATTGAATTTGGAGTTTGGGTTGTTGAGAGGATCATCCTAAACCCTTCGTCAGGGTTTCCATCAAAGCCTACTGAACTTTGGGTTTCTTTATTGTTGTATGTAGCCAATGGCTATCACAACTTTCATAACGAACAGTTAAAATACAGTACAAAAATATAATTACATATTACAACAAAATAATAAAACAGTGAATACGTAAATGAGCTGGTCCTATAGCCTTCTGAACTACTTAGCTGGCCATGCTGAGGTTTTCCTGACCTAGCATACGCTTACAGCTAGTGTCTTACTACCACATTGTTACTCCACTGGAAAAGCCCTATCCTGGGGTCTACAATTTTGATATTAAGTATGATTCCGTGTGCCTGAGAGGTTGCCCGGATGAGCACGTAGGCAGCAATGGTCGAACAATCAAAAACCAGGTCAGGCTAGTAAAATCCCCAGTCACGTAGCCTCAGGAGACCGTGTGACAACTGAAGCCCCTGTCAGAGCTGCTGATGACGAGCAGCAGCTCTTGGTGCCTGTGGCTCTGGCTGGAGATGAGTCCTGCAGCTCAAGAGCTCCCCCTGCTGCCAGGGACCAAGCAGGCTTGGATGCTCCTCTGCCTACTCCTTTAGGGCAACAGGGATCCAATTCTGAAGATGGTTTGGAGCCTGTGCCAATCAGCCCACAAACAAGGCGGAGACTCAAGAGAGCTGAGCAAAGGGAGGCTTCCTTGATTAAGTTCAAGAAGCAGTGACTAGCCACACCTATGTCTTGGGCTATATGACTGCCTGCCTGGAAGCTTTCCTTTGCTTGTGGCAAACTTCTTTCACGCTCTCCTCTTGCCTGTTCCTTGCTCCCAGCACCCGGTTCCTGCTACCTTGAATTGATCTCTTGACCCTTGGCTTTTGGAACTCTGTCTATGGCCTTCGCTTGATGCTCTGGTAAATGAAATCCCTTGTGTAAAGTGCTTGCTTGTCTCCTCCTGGCTGGACTTTGCTGGCTCTCACACTCCCTTCTCTGGGCTGGCTTGCCGCCCAGGTCTGACCTTGACAGACCTCAAGCTGGGCAACCACAATAAACAAAGGGTCCTCAGCCCCTGAGAAGCTGACTTGAGGGGATTAGTGTTTTTGCCCCAAGTTGAGCAGATATCCTATCAGGCAAGGACTATTTACATGAAGTCCCACCACAACCAAATGCAGCCAAAGATCCGGAGACTTTGGCAACACCTTGTAATTTCATCATGCAAAGGAAGTTACCATTGTGGAGCTTCTTTCTCATTGCATCACCCATTGTTCTCCCTGGGAAAGGATTAGCTCTCCAGGTACTTTTCCCCCTGCAAGTAGTCCCAGCTTTTGAGTGTTTCTTTGGATCACTCCTGGTCATCCCAGCAGACTGTTGCTCTGTCCATTGAGTAATCCCCTCAGCCCGCTCTGTGGTGAGCCCCACTTCTCAGCTGTTTTTCCCAGACCCAGGACCTCAGGAAAAGGTGCAGTATTATTCTGGCTACACCCCCTTCAATATTACCCTATCCAGTTTCCTCTCTTTTGTTTCTTAATTGGTCTTGAGTGAGTGTGTGAGTGCTTGCGTTGGTGTGTGAGACTTTCATTCAATAAAATCATTTGTTAGACATTTTCATTTGGTTTTTGGCTTGGCCTGACCCCGTAAAAACTCGGTAAAAAGACCCCGGTAGGTTACCCTGCCTCTTGCATTGCTATTGCTTGTGCTCTGGCTAGTTTCCATTCCCCATCACATGGAGCACATTGAGGTGTCCCTCAAGGGACCCCGAAATCAGGGTAACAACATGCTTTTACATGCTTTTACAGTCATAAGTGTCCACTTTTTAAAAAATGACATTTCTCACCAATTATGCCATCCTGAAGGATGAGGAGGGTGTAAGGCATGGAAACAGTAGGACTCTCATGTATTTTAAGGTGTTCTGTAGGTTCTGTCACTGCAAAGTTAACTTTGGTTTTCAGGAGAGATTCTTTTTTGCTGCAGTTTCAAGTAGTGAGAACTCTACAAGGCAAGGAGAGAGTTCTTTTAAGGAGACCAAGCAAAAGGAATGCCTGCCAAAGCCCGGGATTGAACCAGGGACCTTTAGATCTTCAGTCTAATGCTCTCCCAGCTGAGCTACTTTGGCTGCCTGGGGTGGACCAGCACACCCCACATAGTCCCCAAATTGAATTAAGAATGGTGAAGAAGGAATGCCAAAATTCCTCATCCCATAGAAAAGGGCAACATTCCTGCCTGGTTTCAAACCAGGGACCTTTCATGTGTGAGACAAATGTGATGACCACTACACCACAGGAACTAGATGGTAGAATATCCTCTGCTTGGAATGAACATCTCCTGTAGTATAAAGTGCTGAAACCCAACCCTCAGGTAGAAAGAAAGTTGGAGGCAAGGATGGAAATAATCACTTGATCAGGAATGGAAGGAATGGTCAGGGGTGGTAGGAATCTGCTGATCAAACGTGCTGCACACTCTCACTCCATCTGCATTCTGCATCCCCTGTGGGAACTCTGGGTCATCCCCATTTGGAATCTGGATGAGAAAAAAAATTCTTTTTTTTCTTTTTCTTTTTATGTTCAATCCATGGAACTGTTGTCTGTTGGACAAACATTAGCCACTACATGGCAGAAACCATGGGTCTCCAATTCCTGCTTGAGCACTTCCATGGGTGGGTGAAAGAGTGAAGCACACCAAAGAGACTCAGAGCCCAGAGGGGTCAGCGCTAAAGGAGTCCTCCTCTTCATTTTCTCACCTGGTAGAGCAGAAGACTGAAGCGGGTGGATCCAGATATCCTCAGACCACTGGTTCAAGTTTTATCTCTAAGGAGAATTCAGCTTTCCCCCAGAGACGCATAGAGGAAGAAGACCTCTGTGTTATCCTGTTTACTGGGGGTCCCAGGAGGGACACCTATATGCACTCTCAATTAACTAAGTTTGGGGAAATTAGCTAGAGCACAAGTTAGCAATGCGAGAGGCAGGGCAATGCAGCGGAATCTTTTACCTGATGTCTATGGGGTCAGGCCAAGCCAAGGAGCACACCAAGTTTAAGAATAATTGTGATTTTTATTAAATACAGACAAACAGTGTATGCAACACACTCACACAAGTAACTATAGAAAATAAAAGTTGGAGTGGTATAGAGGGATTTTTGAGAAGGATTGTTGAATTGGGTGATACGACACCTGTCCTGAAGCCTGGATAGTCTGAAGATTGAGTTCGTTGGTATGGAGTCTCAGTACATGGGACTGAGGGGACAGCTCGCCAAACAAAGCAGCGGCAAGGTTGGATGGAAGTCTGGAGCGATCCGAGGAAGGTCTCAGAATCAGGGGTTTTTGTAGGGAGAAATGCAACCGCAGGCTATTCCATACTTGGGGAAAACAATGAGTTTCGGGCGCAAGACAAAACTTTGGAAAGGACAGAATTTAGCATGATTGAGTTAGGTCCGAATTGACAATGGAGTAGCCAGTATGCAGATGCGCGATGCTTGACAGTTGAGTATTCAGTTTGCCAAGTTGCCTGCTCGGGGCAGGGAGTTCTTTGTAAGCAGCGTGCATCCATAATGAGGGTGTTTGCAGAGAGGTCTCCTAAAGCGGCGATCTGGCTATTTTTGGCCTGCGTGTATTGTGTTGAGATATTGCAGCATTTAGTGGCCAAGCCTAGTTCTGTGCTTGTCGGGGGGTCTCACAAACATGTGGAGAGGGGTGGTGGAAGAGAGCCAAATTATTGATATCAAAATGATATCTTTATGCTATTTCCAAGGAGGTCTAACCTGCAGTAACATCTGTCTGACTAAAGTTCCCCTTCTTTGTGACAGCTTCTGTCAGAATCAGCCCCTTGATCCCTCTGTTGAAGAACTCTCATGTGTATTTTAATGTGTTCTTTCGCTGCAAAGTCAACTCTGGTTTCCAGGAGAAATTCCTTTTTGCTGCAGTTTCAAGAAGCAAAAAGCCTACAAGGCAATGGGACCATTCTTTTACAAAGACTTAGCAAAAAGACAAGAGGCAAGCCCTGCCAAAGCCTGGGATTGAGCCAGGGACCTTTAGCTCTTCAGTCTAACACTCTCCCAACTGAGGTAATTTGACTGCCAGGGATGGGCAAGCAGGCCAACAAATCCCCAAATTAAAGCTGAGAAAAGTCAGGAAGGAATGCCAAAAGTCTTCATCCCATAGAAAGGGACAATATTCCTGCCTGGTTTTGAACCAGGTACCTCTCGCATGGTAAGCAAATATGCTAACCACTACACCACAGGTAGATGTTAGAACTGCTATTCCTGACTTCATTCTCAGCTGAGAACACTCTCCACTTGGAATGAATACTTCCTGTAGCACACAGTGCTGAATCCCAACCATCAGATAGAAAAGAAAGTGGGTGATAGAAATGAAAAGCATCACTATTTTTATTCCTATATGAAAAAAAACCCAAATAATTTCAGACATTTTCTCCCTGCTTTGTGAGGATATCAGCCTTCCTCTCAACTACAGCAACGCTATTCATATTTAATTGACAAAAAAAAAGCCTCATTGGATGGAAGATGAAACTCTTCAAATGGTTAAGCACAGAGAAGAAGCAAAAGTAAAAGGTGACAGAAAAGGGATCAGAATCTTGAATGCTACTGTTCAGTGAGTTGTGTCCAGAGACAGCATTACAATAATTACTGAAAAAAAAGAGAGACAAGAACAAAGATAATAAAAAAGATAAAACCAAAAAGCTCTTCCACAGGATCCAAGAAATCAAAGGGACATTCAAACCAAGAATAGGGATGCTATACAGTCAGTAGCAGAACACATTATGTGATTAGGACAAAAATAAAAGGCTGATAGAAGCAGTACACTGGAGAATTATAAATGTAAGAGATGGAATGATGACAGCTCCCCTCAAAGAAGAAATTTTTGAAAGTTAACCCAGAATTTTAGAAAATGAAGTGATAAAGGCTCTCAAAGCACTTAGGAGAAAACAAGAAGGCATGGTCAAGACACAATAGGGAGAAACAGAATGACTTGCTATTAGCAAGAGGGTCAGACAAGGCTGCAATTAATTATCCTGCTTAATTTGTATGCAGAACATACAATATGTAAAGCAGGATTAGGCACAGAGGAAGCAAGCATGAAGACTGGGGAAAGGAACATCAACAATTCAATATATGGAGGTGATACCATATTTTAAGGCACCCTGAAGCTGCAGAGTGAACTCTGGTTTCCAGAAGAGCTTCCTTTTTGCCATAGCTTCAAGAAGCAAGAACCTTATAAGGCAAGGAGAGTGTTCTTTTAAGAAGATTTAACAATAGGAAGACAAGAAGCAAGCTTTGCCAAAGCCCGGGATTGCACCAGGGACCTTTAGATCTTCAGTCTAACACTCTCCCAACTGAGCTACTTTGGCTGCCTGGGATGGGCCAGCACACCCCACATGGCCGCCAAATTGAATTAAGAATGGTGAAGAAGGAATGCCAAAATTCCTCATCCCATAGAAAAGGACAATGTTCCTGCCTGGTTTTGAACCAGGGACCTTTCGTGTGTGAGGCAAATGTGATAACCACTACACCACAGGAACTAGATGGTAGAACTGTTGTTCCTGACCTCATTCTCAGCTGAGAATACTCTCCATATGAAATGAACAATTCCTGTAGCACATAGTGCTGAATCCCAACCATCAGATAGAAAAGAAAGTTGGAAGCAAGTGTTACCCTGTTTACCGGGGGTCCCGGGAGGGATGCCTAAGTAACCAAACAACAACACACTTTGGGGGAAATTAGCTTAGAGCACTGCTGGCAAAACGAGAGGCAGGGTAACGCAGCAGGATCTTGTAACCCAATGTTTACAGGGTCAGGCCAAGTCCAAGCAAACCGTGTTGGAAATAGTGAATGATCTTTATTAAATACAGGCACACAATGTAAGCAACACACGCACACAGATAACTAAGGAAAATAAAAGTTTGAGTTTGATAGTGGGATTTTCAGAGGCATAGTTGATTCGGGTGATACGGAACCTGTTCCTGGAGTCTGGAAGGAAGATAGAGAGTGATGCTGGGGTGCGATGTAGCTCAGCACGTGGAGCTGAGGGGAAGCTCGCCAAGCAAAGCAGCAGCAAGGCGGTATGGAACTTGGGAGCGATCCAAGAATGGTCTTGGAATCAGGGTTTTTTATAGGGAGAAATGTAACTGCAGGCTATGTCATACTCAGGGAGAACAATGCGTTTTAGGAGAGGGACAAAGCTTTGGAAAGGTCAGAATTTAGCATGATTGAGTTAAGTCCAAATTGACAAAGAGCTAGTTAGTATGCAAATGAGGGTACTTTGGCAGTTGAGTATTCGGCCTGCCAGGTTGCCTGCTCAGGGCAGGGAGTCTTTTTGTAAACAGCATGCATACATAATGAGGGTGTTTGCAGAGAGGTGTCCTAAAGCAAGGATCTGGCTATTTCTGGCCTGCCTGGGTGGAGAATGGAATGTCCAACAATTGGTGGCTTCGCCTAGTCTGTGCTTGTCCGGGGGCTTCTCAAACACGTGGAGAGGGGTGGTAGAAGAGAACCAAATTATGATATCAAAATGATATCTTTCCAAGGAGGTCTAACCTGCAGTAACACAAGGATGGAAATAATCACTTGGTCAGGAATGCAAGAATAGTCAGAGGTGGTAGGAAGTGAAGGACTCTCAAAGTTGTGAAGTCAACTCTGGCTTCCAGGAGTGCTTTCCTTTTGCCACAGCTCCAAGAAGCGAGAACCCTAGAAGGCAAGGGGAGTGTTCTTTTACAGAGACTTAGCAAAAGGAATGCCTGCCAAAGCCCGGAATTGAACCAGGGACCTTTAGATCTTCAGTCTAACGCTCTCCCAGCTGAGCTACTTTGGCTGCCTGGGATGGGACAGCACACACCATATGCCCCCAAAATGAATCTCAGAATGGACTAGAAGGGATGTCAAGTTTTCATTATCCCATGAGAAAAAAAGGCAATCTTTTTGCCTGGTTTTGAACCAGGGACCTTTTGTGTGTGAGGCAAATGTGATAACTACTACGCCACCAAAACTAGATGGGGAAATTGCTGTCCCTCCTCTCTCTCAGCAAAAATCTCCACTTGGCATGAACATGTCCTGTAGCACACAGCGCTGAATCCCAGCCATCAGGTAGAAAAGAAAATTGGAGGCAGGGATGGAAATCATCACTGGTTTTATTCCTATATGGGGAAAAAATAATTTCAGCCATTTGCTCCCTGCTGCATGAGGATATCAAACTTCCTCTCCAGTACAGAAACATTATTCATAGTTCAAGACTTTGTTGAGAAAAAAAAATCATTGGTGCAATTATTCACAAAGAGCCAAAAAGAAAGAAAATCTTCATCATAGGCAAAAAAAGGAAAGAAAAATGAAAAGCCTGTTTGGATGACAGATGAAACTCTTCAAATGGTTAGGGACAGACAAGAAGCAAAAGTAAAAGGCGATAGAAAAGGGATCAGAATCCTGAATGCTATTGTTCAGCGACCTGTGTCTAGAGACATTGTTACAATAATCATGGGGGGGAGACAAAGACAAAGGCCCTTTTCGCAGCGCTGGCGCTCGCGCGACAGAGGAGGGCGGCTCACGCAAGAAGCCTTCTCTGGGAGGCTGCCGCTTCCCCCTCCTTCCTTCCGCAGGCGAAGGAACGAGCGGGGAAGCGGCAGCCTCCCGGAGGCGGCGGTGGCTCGCGCGTCCATCCATCCCTGCCCCGCGCGCGCGAGAAAGGCGGCTGTCCCGTCCATCCCCCCCGCGCGCGCGAGAAAGGAGCCTGTCCCCTCCATCCCCCCCCCGCGCGTGAGAAAGGAGCCTGTCCCCTCCATGCCCCCCCGCACATGCGAGAAAGGTGCTTGTTGCGTCCGCCCCCGCGCGCGCGAAGCAGGACGTGTCACGTCCGTCGCGCTAGCGCCCCGCCCCGTCCCTTCCTTCCGCAGGGGCGGAGGGAAGGAAGCGCGACCCGGTCGGCTCCCGACGCTCCGCACAAGAGGTAAGCGCGTGCGGGCGCCGGGAGCGTTGCGCGAGAGCGGGTGATTTTCGCTTCAAAGCGAAAATCAAAAAACCTGCGCTCGCGCCACTTCAGCCCCGTGAGCCCGGCGGAAGTGGGAGTGCGTCGTGCGGAGCAATGCTCCCACTCCCGCGAGGCTCACGGGGCTGTCGCGAGAAAAGGCCCATGCGAAAAGGGCCAAAGACAACAACAACAACAAAAAATTAAAACAAAAGAGCTCTTCCATAGGATCCAAGAAATTAAAGAGACACTCAAACCAAGAATAGGGATGTTATAGCCCAATAGGGGAACACATTATGTGATCAAGACAGAAAAAAAGTTGATGGAAGCAGTACATTGGGGCACTATAAATGAAAGAGATGAAATGATGAAAGCCCCCCTCAAAGAAGAAAATTTTTTTGAGGATAAACCCAGAATTTTAGAAAACTAAGTGGTAAAGGCTCTCAAAGCACTTAGGAGGAATGAATTAATATGATCTAATCCATGAACGACCTCCTTTGTAAAAGATAGGCTTTCCAAATGGTCTCTCATTGCAAGAAAACAGAAGAGGAATGACAATGTCATGTGATAAGTCCCAACCAAAGATACTATTTATCAGCCCGGTGTGATAAAGCCCTTAGCAGAAAGAAGACAAAAGACAAGGCCTGCTAAAGCCCTGGATAGAACCATGGATCTTTAGATCTTCAGCCCAGCTGACTCACTTTGGCTGCCTGGGATGGGCCAACATATCCCACATGTCCCCAAAATGAACCTCAGAATGGACAAGAAGGGATGGAGAGTCATTATCTGATAAGAAAAGACAATATTTGTGCTTGGTTTCGAACTAGGAGCCTTTTGCGTGTGAGACAAACATGATAACCACTACACTACAAAAACTAAATGGAAGGATCAGTGTTCCCATCTCCACCTCTTAGTCAATTTATCACTATGCCACTGGCCATTGCCATTCCAGCTTCCCTTTGTTTGATGTTTCACCCCCTTTTGTCAGCCAGGTGGGGCAAATAGCCCAGTAGACCACAGAATCATAGAATCATAGAAATGTAGAGTTGGAAGAGACCACAGGGGCCATCCAGTCCAACCCCCTGCCATGCAGGAACACCCTCAAAGCACTCCCGACAGATGACCATCAAGCCTCTGCTTAAAAACCTCCAAGGAAGGAGACTCCACTACACTCCGAGGCAGCAGATTCCACTGCCGGACAGCCCTGACTGTCAGGAAGTTCTTCCCGAGGTTCAGGTGGAATCTCCTTTCCTGCAGCTTGAATCCATTGCTCCTTGTCCTGGTCTCTGGAGCAGCAGAAAACAAGCCCTCTCCTTCCTCTATGTGGCATCCCTTCAAATATTTAAACATGGCTATCATGTCCCCTCTTAACCTTCTCTTCTGCAGACTAAACATACCCAGCTCTCTAAGTCTATCCCCATAGGGCATGGTTTCCAGGCCTCTCACCATTTTGGTCACCCCCCTCTGGACTTGCTCCAGTTTGTCAATATCCCTCTTGAATTGGGGTGCCCAGAACTGGACGCAGTATTCAAGATGGGGTCTAACCAAAGCAGAGTAGAGTGGTACCAGTACCTCCCTCGATCTAGACACCATACTCCTATTGATGCAGCCAAGGATTGCATTGGCTTTCTTGGCTGCCGCATCACACTGAGGGGTATGCTGGACCCATAACCCAGAGGCTGATGGATTAAGTATCATTCTCTGTGAGACATCCAACTCCTTTTGCTTTTGTTGCAGACACCCTGCAAAGAGAAAACAATCCTTGCCTACTTTTTGTCCCAAACAACTAAATGATGCAACCATCCCAAGATAACAAAGTTAGTAGGAAAGTGTCCTGATGTTACTTTTAAAACAAAAGAGTGGAAAACTTTCATTATGTTTATGTTGAAAATGTTGGGAAATATTAAAATTGAGAGATTGGTAGGTCTCCTAACTAGCAGAGCATTTAGTAAATGCACAAACGAATGTTGAACAGATTACTAGCCCCACTTCTATCACTCTACCCCAGACACACTTAATCTAGCTCAAAATAAAACACAAATAGTTTGGTTAAAAGTATGTAAAAAGGGTTTACTCACATAATCTTGTGCATAGTTTACACAGGTTCAAATTCTTGAAGAAAGATAAGAAGAAATTAAACAAAAAAGGGATGTTGATTTCAGTTCCATCAATTCTAAGTTGCTGCTTAAGTTCATGTTATGTTACTACACTAGAAACCTTGCTGGAATTAAAAGAGCAAAGTCCTATTCAGGATTGTAGATAAGCCTGCTTTTATATACAAGCCTGACTGATTTTAAGATCTTCAGAGAAGGGCTTTCTCATAGCTCTAACAATGTCACAGGCCTGTCTGGTGAGGACACAGGAGAGGGCTTTCTTGGTCACTGCTCCCACAGGAGGCTTCGCTGACACCTCTCTGCTCTCTTTCCACCAGTAGGCAAAGACCTTTTTATTTTATCAAGCCTTCAGTTGTTAACAGCTTGAGAAAAGAAGGGTTTTTTAATGGGGTGTGCTGTCCTTTTATTCTTCTGACTACCTTTTAAATGTGTTTCAAATCTGCTTAAATTTATGTTCTAATGAGATTGGATGGGTATTGGCTTTCAAACATCTTTAATATTTGAAGGTTTCACCTTCCTCCATTCTGTCCAAATGAAAGAAAGTGCTGCTTTTTCCAGAAAGAAAAGAAGAGGGGCAGCATCAATGCATGGAGGGTGGGAAGAAGGGGGCTGCATTGCCAGGCTGGCTGCTCCAAACCCTGGCAGAGGGCACACACTTGGACTAGATGGACTTCTGAGAAGGATGTTAGAGGAGGAGGAGAAGTTTCTCTGCACACTTGAGTGTGGCTCTGCTACAAGTTGCAGAGGACATTGCTTGGGGAAAGGGAATTGGAGAAGGAAAAGGTATTGAGGGAGGGACTTTTTCTGCCAGCCTGCCTAAAGCATCTGCATTCAGTGCACAATTGGAGCTGTAGAGTCTACTATGCTATGCCTTAGCAAGAAAGGGGACGAGTCAAGGCAAGGCATTCCATTCAGATTTATGAGATCAGATACACACAGAAAACAGAGAGCATTTTCCTGAATGAGCAAGTTACTTTTTGGATTGCAGTAGCAAAAACAAGGTAATGATCTGTTTGGTGATCAGAGCAATAGGAAATATAAGTAATTGCTTTTTAAAAAATAACATTCCATGTTCTAGCCACAACACCCCTTGTGTCCCCAAAGTGAGTCTCAGAAACGGCAAGATGAGATGCCCAGTCTCCCCCTCAAAGTTAGCTTGCTGGGAGAATGGAGGACTGTGGGGTGGAATTCCAGGCATCTTTAAGCCATTGAGTCAACTCTGCCTTGAATGAGAAGGCAGCTTTTGCTGAAGCAATAATCCCATAAAGAAAGTAAGCAAGCTTGAATGGGGAACCTTCTATTTCTGCATTAAAGATGTCTAAGATCCTGGATCATTCTTTGCAGCTGCTTCCCCGGTCCTTCTTTTTCTGCTCATTGGTGGGTTTGCATACTATCGCCCCAATTTTCCCTGCTTCCTTCAGACTATTTTTCCAGTACATGATCATCCTTTGATTCTGGAATATTATCTCCCTCTCCCACATGAACCAGTTTAAAGCTCCTCCTGATCAGGTGTCCAAGACCTCAGTGCAACATTGTCAAGACTGCTGAGCCCTGGTGATCTGCACCAGCTCTTCCCTCCACACTCTGGTTTTGTCCACTGGTCACTTCCTTTTGCTGAGTGCACACACAGAGTTTTCTATGCTTTACCAGCCCAGCCACTGTTTTTTTGGCTGTATATATTGTCTTCTGCTCCTGCCTGCTTCTCAGAGCCATTCTGCCTCTCTCAATGATGAGGTCAGCTCTTCATTTCAGCTATTTAGTCAGATGGTAACTAAAACTTTCCATCTCCCAACACCACTTTCTTTCTTCCTCTGCTCTGTCTTCTTCTCTGTTTTTTAAACCATCACCTAAAACACTGCTTTCTTCTCACCCTGCCTTTCCCACCTAGGTACCATTCTTGGAATTTGTTGCCAGGGTTCCCCCTCTTTCCCAGCATTCCGTATTCTCTTCCATTGTGAGCTTGCTCTTCTCTTCCTCTCCTGCCACATTTCCTCAGCCTCAGTTTTCACAACTGGTCCTGACTAAGGGAGAAATAGTCCAGTAAACCACAGGTCACTCCCTCCCATCCAGCTGAGCGGCATGGAAAACACATGCTGGGCCCATAACCCAGGGCCAGATGGATCAACACCAGCCTCTTTTACATGGGTGACTCCTTTTGCTTTTGCTCTGGACCCCATGCAAAAGGAGAACAGGTTTGCATGCACATACACTTTTTTTTTTTTTGTAAAAGCACTTCCAGAACATGGAGTCTGAAACAGGGGACATGCCAGAGGCTGAAATAGGGAGCATGCCAGGACCTGCTGTACAGGAAGAGGTTACAGTGCTACACACAGACCAGGGGGCAGTGCCAGTGTCACCCCACTGGCACACCCTATCCCGGGGTCTACAATTTTAATATCAAATGTGATCTACCATGCTAGAGAGGTTGCCTGGATGAGCACATAGGCAAAAATGGTTGAAGGACCGAGAACTAGGCCAGGCCAATAAAATCCCCAGTCACATAGCCCAAGGAGACCTCAAGCTGTGCAAGCCCACGAAAAACAAAGGGTCCTCAGCCACAGAGGAGCACACTTGAGGGGATTAGCCTGTTTTCCCCAAGTTGAGCGCTTGTGCTGTAAAAATCATACCAGGCAAGGACCATCTACATACATTTATACTACAACCCATTGCAACCGAAGATTCTGAAACATTGGCAACACATCATAAAACCGTCATGCAAAATGAGTTGCCATTGTGGAGCTTCCTTTCCTTTGCGATGCCTATTATTCTCTCTGGGAGAGGATTTGCCCTCAAGGTATGTTCTGCCCTACAAGTAGTCCTAGTTTTTGAGTCTTTCCTTGGAGAGCTCCCTGCCATGCTAGCAGACTGTCACTCTGCTAGTTGAATAATCCCCTCAGCCATTCCTTGCTAAGTTCCGTTTTTGTTCACTACTTCCTGGACCACGGACTTCAGGATAGGTGCAGTATCACCCCATCTACAACCCCTTGCTAAATCCTCTATCCACATTTCACCTCTTTCCTTTCACAGTAGTTCTTGTGCGAATGAGTGAGTGTGTCAGGAACTTCCAGGAAATGTCATCAAGTGGTGAGGGCAAAGTGGATGGCCATGGCTTCTTTTTCCCATATTGGCCATTTACTCTGGGCTTTGGAAAACTTTTTGGAGATGAAGGCACATGGTTTCAGATGTCCTTCATTGTCGGATTGGAGAAGTACTGCTCCCATAGCAAAATCAGAGGCGTTGGTTTGTATTATGAATTCTTTTTTGCTGTCTGGGAACAGTAGAAGGGGTTCCGAGGTGAATTTGCACTTAAATGCTTCAAATGTATCTGACCAGGTAATTCATTTGGATGGTTTCCTGTTGGTATCAGGAGACTTTTTAAAAACATCAGTAAGTAGGAGTGCAATTGTGGAGAACCCATTGATGAAATTGCAGTAGAAGTTGGCAAAGCCAAGGAATTGTAGTTGTTTTCTAGTTCTAGGGGCTGGCCAGTTCAAAATTGTATCAATTTTAGAGGGATCCATATTTAGGGTATTGTTACAAACTCGATACCCTAGATAGTCAAAAGTTTGGGTGTGAAATTCACATTTAGAGAGTTTCACAATAAGTTCGTTATCTATAAGTCTCTGTAAAACAGCACGGACAAATTTGGTGTGATCTGGTAATGTTTCTGATTAGATTAAAATGTCATCTAGATAGACCACAACCCCATTGTAGAGGAATGCTTGTAGAACTGAATTGAGGAACATTTGGAAAGTAGTGGGCCCAGCTTGTAATCCAAAGGGAAGCACAGTCCATTGGTAATTTGTTGAAAAGGTGGTTAGCCATTCACTGTCTGGGTCCATTCTTATTCGGTGGAAAGCCTCTTTGAGGTCCAGCTTGGTAAAGAATTTACCTTTTATTAACTGGATCATAATATCCACAGTTAAAGGAATCGGGTATGTATTAGGTAATACAGCATGATTTATCAAGTTGTAACTCACAATGAGCCTTGGGTCTCCTTCATCTTTCTTTTTGCGGAAAAATACTGGGCTGGCTGTGGGGGCGGAGGAAGGTTTGATAAATCCCCATTGCAAATTTTTGTTCAGGAATTTTTTTTTAGAGCCTCTAGCTCTTGTTTGTTCATAGGGTAGATTTTGGGTTTGGGGATCTTTGCGCCATCTACCAGTCTTACTTTACAATCAAAGTCCCTATGTGGGGGTAGTTTATCTGCCTCATGGCCTTCAAATGCTTTCTGCAAGTCCCAGTATTCTTGCGGGATTTTCTCAGGTCTTCAGGGTCTAGTTTAAGTGCTGTGCCGGGTGTTGACAAATCTGGCACTTGGTTGGCATTTGCAGCATGTTTAAGTAATCCTTGGGTCCAATCAAATTGGTGATTATGTCTCTTTAGCAAATCATACCCGAAAACTACTTGGAATCCAATTTTGTTGGGTACTAGGAATTTCAAGTGCCCCCATATATCCCCCACCTGAACAGGTATGGGTTTGGTCCTTTCCCATATGGAGCCCCCGGCCATGGGTGAGCCATCCATTTGAGATAATTTGATGGCTTTCTTAAGGGGTTCAAAGTTTACTGCAAGTTCTTTGGCCACTATGGGGTTCAGTAAGCTGGTGGTACAGCCTGAATCAACTAGTGCTCTGTATATTCTTAACTTTCCATCTGTTCCTTGTAAACTCACTGTAACATATACATGACGGGTTTTAGCAGTACTTACATTTGCAGATTGGTCTGTATCCCACTTGTCACTGTCTGAACCGGAGGTAGTCAAGGGACTGTCCTCGCTATCGCAAGCTTGAGTGGAGGTTCTGCTGGTGGAGCATTTGGTCTGGGGTTTCGGACTGTCGGTTTTTTTGGGAAGCAGGCTTGGTGGAAGGGGTTGTGGGCTTTTCTTCTGCAGCCTTCTTTTGGCTTTGGCAGTCGCTGGCCATGTGGCCCCTTTTTCCACACAAGAAACAGGTTCCTTCAGGCAGTCTTTTTTTGATTTCTTCACTGCTCAGGAAGGCGGACTTTCTGGGTCCCGGGGTTCAGCGACCGCTTTCTTGGGCTTGTCTTTGTCAGGGGAGTTGGACACTTACCAGTATGCTTTCTATTTCTGCAGCCAATTTCATCCATCCCAACAGACTGGCTGGGTTTCCTTGAGAAAGGCAATGGTCTAGTATGGTTGGGTTCAGCCAATCTTGGAAAAAATTGCTTAAGTATGTCATCTCACCATTCCGGGACCTTGGCAGCAAGCTTTCTGAATTCATGGGCATATTCCCCAGTGGTTCCTTTTCCTTGGCACAGTTTCCTCAGCTGGTGTCTGCCTTGTTCTTGCATGAAGGGGTCTTCAAACTCTCTCTGAGGTGGTGCATGAACAGCTGGAGATTGACTGTTTCCTTGGCTTGAGAGTCAAACAGACTGGTGACCCACTCCCCTGCTTCTCATTTGAGGTGTTGGCTCAGGTATCTTACTCTGGTGGCATCGTTGTTGAAGCTGTTTCCGTAGTCAGCCACGTTGAGGAAATAAGTCAGGGTTGCCCCATCTCCATCATACGTAGCCTTCATCTCTCGAAAGGGTCTAGGCCCCACTTGAGGTGTCTGTAATCCAGGGGGTGCTGTGGCTGTGGCTACAGAAACTGCTGCTGGCGCCTGCATTCCAGGAGGTGCTGGGGCTGCAGCTGCAGGAATCGCTGCTGCAGGCATTTGCTGTAGAGCACATCCGAGCTGGGGCATCAGGATTCTCCAGTCAGCTAGCTGGGCTCTCAATCTAGATATCTCTTCTCGTTGTCTTTCAATTTCTTCTTCTCTGGCAATAAGCTGCTCCATCAGTTTGTCTCGTTGATAGAAGTATCCCATCTCGTAGCCCAGCAGCATTGTCTTTGAACTGTGTCAGGTCGCTCTCCCCAGGCCCACGTTTGGCCTGTTATTGGGATGGTCAAAGGAAATGAGGACCACATTTTGACTCATGCATCTGGGCCCCGACTAGGGTCCTGTTTGTCGGGTTAGGCTTGTTCACCACCTGGGTTTTTGGTGGCTCCACCGACCGCCCTCTCTTCCAGGAGTTCTTTCTCAGTTTGTTGATACATGTTGTAGAATTTGAACTTTGAGTCCTCTCACTCTGTCAGGAACTGAATACACACATGCAAATAGTACAGTGTAGAGACACTATTTATTTGCGGTGCAATACATCATACAGGACTTCAGTGAGAGGACTAAAAGTAGTTAGCAAATTCAAAAGCATAAATCCCAAAACATTTCCCTCTCTCCAGCAAGAGACCTTGAAGTGGTGAGAGCCTGGCAGCGCCTATCAGTGCATTCCTAGCTTTTGTTTTTCTAACGGTCTCTGGTTCCCATACCTTTGTTACAAGCAGGCAGCTAACTTAAAACCTACTACATATCCCATTACTATAATATGGTGGGGATCCCGACAGAGTCAGTGTGTTGGTGCTTGAGAACCTATTTGGCATATTTGTCTGGTTTTTGGCTTGGCCTGACTCCATAAAAACTGGATAAAAATACCCCAGTAGGTTACCCTGCCTCTCGTATTGCTATCGCTGGTGCTCCTTTAAGTTCCCCACCCTTCCTGATGTGGAGCACATCGAGGTGTCCCCCAAGGGACCCCCAGAAACCAGGGTAACACAAGCTCCTCTTCAGACACAGAAGATAACTTACCAGTACCCACCTTTGCTGAGTGCAGACAACAAAGAGAGCACCTACGTTCATCCAGAGAATTTGTAACTGGCAACAATTAATTCCATAACAGCTGCGTTAGGCGGCTGACTTATACAGCTGCCATTCTTCCCCTCCAGGAGTTGTTAGAGCTTAATCTGGCCTCTTTGTTTGCTGAATCCCTTGCTGAACTTCGTGCCTGACTCTGGATTACTCTAACTGACTTTGGACTCGCTTGCCATCAAATTCTGTTGGACTCTTGTACCTACTGAATAAAAGTAAGCAATGAGCTGCAAGCTATTCAGTTTGTTTCATATGAGTTATCAGCTGTGTTGCTGGGACTGAGATAGCACAGCTGGTTGCTCTGAAGTGGGGGTGGGTGAGAATGAATCCATACAGGGTTTCAGTCTGTGAACTGTAAAGGAATTATCCGAGGTACTGAATCTATAGGTGTTGAAGGTGTTTGTTCCCTTCAATACAACCTTTGCAGTTCAGACTGAATCCCAGAATTGATTCACTGTCCCACAATCTCTTGGGGATGGGGTTCAGCATCTTTGACAGCTTCTTAAAAGTTCTGAACAAAATCTTGAGCCAATTCATCAACCCAATGGCATGGAAGCCACATGCCACCACTTGATGGACATCAAGTCTTCTTGATGTGTTATTTATCCCAGGAGTGGGATGCTCACATTCTCTCTTGGCACTGATGGCTGAGGAAAAAAGTGTCTGATGTTTTTCAATGCATGTCAGGCAAATGTGATTACTACTAATCCACAGAACCCCAAGCCCAGAGGCAACCCAATCAATGCCCTGAGCACTTTCATGGACAAGTGTCACCTCTCAGCCTGGCTTCCATGGTCAGGGCTGTCTTTCTATCCACCTGAGTGGCAGAAGGCAACACATTGGGCTACAAAATAGGTTTTCCTCCTATTCTTCTTTGACTGGAATCTTCATGTTGAGAAAAAGCAAGATATTTTCCTTTTTCTAGCCATGGAAATTTGGTATATTAGGGACATATTAGCCATTACATGGCAGAAAAGGAAGGTTTCCCCCATTAAGCTGGCCCATTTCAAGCAACAACAGAACATGTAGCGATGGAGCCTTCTGATCATTCAATGGGAAGAGCAAAGGGCAGAAGTGGGCAGGGAAAGGCACTCTTCAGCCAGCTTTTCAACTCTGGCCTCACACAGAGAGGCCGACAGACCCCATGTGTTCCCAAAATAATCCCAGAGCATGGCCAGAGAGGATGCCAAGGCTCCAAAAGAAAAGGGCAATCTTTCTCCCTGGGTTTGAACCAGGGACCTTTCACACATGAGGCCAATGTCATAACTACTACACTGCAAAAGCTAGACCTTTGCTGAAGGTCTTCTTCCTACCCAACCAAGATGTCTCGAGTTAGTGTGAACCAGGACTGTAGTGCTAAGACTCCTGAACTCTTGAGTGCCTCCCCCACTATTTCTGTCCCATTTCCCTGGCCGGAGATGCAGAGGTCAGGGGGAGAGAGAGCAACGAAGTTGTCCTTCAGCTGGGAGGTGTTGTTGGCTAAACCTGGGGGCTCACAGGAGAGATGAGAGGGCTGTAATTTGTGCCTCAAAATAATCTTAGGTTGCACATTTGTTTCTGCCTCAAAAGAGAGAGCTCTCCTTGCCACATCTCTTGGCAAGAGTTCTCCAGGAAAAGAGGAGGATGCCTGTCAAAGAGAGCAGAGGCTGTGAAAGGAGACAAGGCCTGCCAAAGCCCAGGATCGAAACAGGGACCATTAGATCTTCAGTCTAATGCTCTCCCAGCTGAGCTACTCTGGCTGCCTAGGGTGATAAGCCAGCACACCCCCTGTGTCCCCAAAATGGGTCTCCAAGGGGCAAGAGGGGATGCCATGTCTTCACACTGTATGAAAAGAACAAGGCTTCTGCCTGGTTTCAAACAAAGGACTTTGAATGTGATAGCCACTTCACTACTGAAACCAGACAATGGACAAATGTTTCAATCTTAAACACCTGCCAAGAATGCTCCATTCATTATGAAGGTGGCCTGTAGTGCTAACAGTGCTGAATCCTTGCCCACAGAACCATCAGAAAGAAAGATGAGTTGGTAGCCTGAATCACTCAATGCTCCTGAGCCTCTGAAAAGAAGCAGAAGCTACTGTCAGAGGCCATTTCTGCAATAGACTTTTATAGTGCTATTATTCCACTTGCAACATCCTATGGAATCCTGAGGTTCGGCCCCTCCCGAAACTGCAAACCCCAGGATTCCATAGGATGTTGCAAGTGGAATAATAGCGCTATAACAGTCTAGTGCGGAAATGGCCAGACTTTTAGAAGCAAAGTTTCTATGTTGTCATGCCCAGTAGCAGGGCTCAGGTGCAAACACAGACAGGATCTTCCCCAACAGCCACAAAAGACAGACATGAACAAGACAATACTTACTGCAGTCCAGCGTAGATGAGAAAGCAAAAGCCCACAAGACTTGGAGCATTTATACAGAGAAGACACATTAATTAGGCAAACAGCTGGGGGAGGTTGCTGGCTAATAAATACAAGGGATGGGATGGGGAGAAGTTGGTTGCAGGCAACTGGTATTTCCAGTGGAAGCAATACGGTCTTCGCTTGGATTCTTGGCTTGTGTTCCTGGAAAATCTTGACACGTACTTTGTGGGCTGACTACACTGCTGGATGCTCCTTTGAACTGACACATTTATTGCTGACTTGGACAGCTGACACAAAAACGGTAATTGACTGATAAGCTTTTGCAAACCTTATCTGTGTCTGCTACTATAGACTCTATTGGAGGGCTATGAACTGTGGCTGGCTTTCTGGACAGGACACATGTGTGTATGTATGTATGTATGCCAGATCTGTCTGGACCCATTTCTTAGCACATTTGTCTGTTATGGGTACCCCCTGCCCTTGACAAAGCAGCCAAGTCATGAGAAAGGGATAGATAGCTAATCCTTTGAACTTGGCACAGGGAGATATTCAAGCACGTATTTTGGCTGTTTGCTTCTTGGGAAGCAGAAGGGAGAAGATATAGCTGGTGTCTAGGACTGGACTTCAGGAAGACTTTCTAAGAATGCAAACTTCACATTAGGCATCAGACACACCTTGCTTCCCCCAAAGATTTCCTCCCTGTTCTTGATGTGGATTCCATTAGTTGAAGATGCCTTAACAGAACTTCCCCTTGTACCCCCCTGCAGAAATGCTGACTGAAGAAACCCAACAATTTAACTTCTGCATACTCTTCAACTTTTTCACTTTGGAAGGGGTAGTCTTGATAAGTCTTCTGTCGTCTCACAATTTCAGCCAAGACCTGACACTTCCTCATCATCTGAATCACACACACACAAGGATGGGCCAGTAAGCAGTTGTAGCAGCAGCCCCCTTAGCTTGACAGTAGGGCCAGAGTAGAGCATGCAACTGTATGGGTGGAACTGTTACACTCTGCCTGCTTGAGGCAGGATCTTAGCTATTATACTTTATGTAATGCAACACCCAAAGTGACAATGTTCTGGGAGTGTGGCTATCTGGAGTGCCAGGGAGGTCTAGAAACACATTGCCAGGCAACCAGAATAACTTCTTAGGAGAAAAACCCAGACCAGTAGTTGTGTATCTTTATATATCTAGTTCGGCTTGCCTTCGCATTAATGAGCATATTTGGGGGGTTAGCTCATGCTGTTGTGTTGCTAGGTCAGGCTACCCTGCATGTTGCAGATCTGTGAGAATAGTCAAGGAATGTTAAGGAGGGGTACCGGTACTTCACTCCCTGTGCTGTCCAGTATGGGGAGCGGAGAGTGAAGCCTGATGAGGGACCGTCTGCTTCTGTCTCGGGCAGGTACTGTAATTGGCAGACGAGGGGGGATAGTCCCCCACCCATCTTGGCACGGTGGGTTGATTGATTGACAGCCTATTTTGCTACTGGCGCACGAAAAACCTATATAATCTGTTGGAAAAAAAAGAACCTTGCTCTGTTGCCTGCTTTGCCTTTCCAAGGGAGTCAGAGTGTATGGCCATTTCTGCAAGGGGCGAGGGTAATTTAAAAACCTCCAAAGGAGGCAACTCCACCACATTCCCAGGCAGTGTATTCCAACTATGAAGGTATCTTGGTTTTTTCAAAAGTTTGGCCTTGCACTCTTACCCACATTCTTGGCTCTTTTACCTGTAACAACGTTCCAAGAAGTCTTTTGCTGATGTCTTCCCAGCTACCCCAAACATGGCTACAGTATTTTTCCAAATGCAAAAGTGTTTGTTGTTACACGCTGTCAAGATAGTTTTGACTTATGGAGATCCTATGAGAGAGAGACTTCCAAGAGTCTTTGTCACCAACAGTCCTCCTCAGGTTTAGCAAACTCAGGGCAGCTATGGAGTCCTGGATTGACTCTCTTCACTTGTAGGTTGGTCTCCCACTTGTCCTATTGCTCTCTCTTTTGTACCAAGTGTCATCATCTTTTCCAGTGAGTCATGTCATCCTATGATATCTCCTGAGAATGATTGCCTCTGTTCAGGTGTCTTGGCTTCCCATGAGGAGCCATATAAGCTATGGGCAAGTACAGCTTGCAATGTTGTTATCATGGTTATGATATGTCTGGTGAGAGCACTAGATATCCTTTTTGATATCAAATAATTTGGCCTTGGTTTGACCTTTCTCTGCCACCCTACTCCACGTGTTTGCAGAGGTCCTCTGGACAAGCACGTCTGGGGCGTGGCCATTAATGGGTGAACATTCCAAACTTCTTTCAGGCAGGCAACTTAACCCTCTCCGTTGCTTTAGGGAAAAACCTCCCTGCAAACCGGCTCTGCTCGGTGCATATCCACACAAAGCCACACAGCCAAGAGCCAAGCCATTTCTTTATGTCGGTCCATCAATGTACTGGCCACGCAATTTTCGTTAAGTGCTAAGCTAATCATGCAAAACTTGACCTTTTTCGAATCCTTTGTCCAGCTCCAAATTTCCTTTGTTCTCAGCGAGCATAGCATAGCCTGTAGGCACGATCCACCCTATAAAAAGTCCCCACTTTTGGGACCACCTTGGACTACTTTGGACTTCCATCCCACCTCGCTGCCGGTAGTCTGAAGGAACTCCCCTCAGCGAACCCCATTGAGCTTTCTCTCCCGGAACCCGTCTTTCTCTCCAGAACTACGAGACCAGGTGTCGTATTACCCTTCCCTAAAGCTCTCCATTTCAACTTCTAAGTTAGTTAGTATTTGTCGTGTCTTTCGTGTTGCTTGTTCTTAATAAAATATTATTTGTCACTTTAAAACCTTGTCTAGCTGCTCTCTGACCTGACGCTGTATACATTGGGTTAAAGATCCTAGCTGAAGTTACCCTGCCTCTTGTTTAGCTGAGAGAGTGCTCAAGTTAAATTCCCCCAACTTGTGTTTTTATTTGGTTATTTGGGCGCCCCTCCCGGGACCCCCAACATACAGGGTAACAATGTCTGGTGGAAAGAGTTTTCCAGCAGACTACAAGAGATGAGGAATCAGTGCCAAGATACTGGAGGAGATGGACCAGAGCGTGCTTTGTTCTGCACAACTATTAAAGGTACAGGTGTTGTGGGATTTTCCTTCCTGGTGTGAGAAAAGCGAAGGACAACAACTCAAGAGCAAGGAAGTTTTATTCAAAGTGACGGTGCTGTTGAGTGCATCAAAGACAATGCAAAATAGAGACCCCACCATGTTCTGAATACTAAGCTTTTGTGCTTTGTAGAACCTGATCTATTCTAGAATTTATGGAATCATAGAATTGGAAGAGACCACAAGGGCCACCAGCCCCCTGTCATGCTGTGATACACCATCAAAACATTCCCAGCAGAGGGCCATCTGACCTCTGGTTAAAAACCTCCAAAGAAGGAGATTCCACCATACTTCGAGGCAGCCTCTTCCACTGTCAAACTGCTCTTACCATCAGAAAGTTCTTTCTAATATTTAGATGGAATCTCTTTTCCCAAGGTCTGAAGCCATTGCTCCCTGTTCTAGTCTCTGGATCAGCAGAAAACAGGCTTGCTCCATCCTCTGTAGGACATCCTTTCAAATATTTAAATGTAATTGACTGGTTTAAAAATGTGATGCAGCTGGAGAGTAAGGCAGTGAGGCACACACTTCACTAACCTACCCACTTGCTGTTTTTTTGCTGATCAGGCTAAAAGCACAGAGTTTGCAGCACAGTACACACAATTGTTTATCAGTGTTAGACATAGAAAGCACATTCCAAAAAACTCCAAGGCAGAAAACAAAAAGCTCGACAGGTTTCTTATCTCACAGGAGCCCTCTCCAGTTTTCACTCTGCAACTTATGGGGTTTCAAGGGGCCCTTTCACACTACGCAAATATATTGCACTACGGTCTCACTTTAACTGCTATGGGAACATCCTACAGAATTTTGAGGTTTGTAGCTGGGGTGAGGGTGTAGCAGAACAGAGATAGAGACCCACGGTTTTAGGAAAATTGTTTATTGCCTCAGTGGGACCATTCCCAAAGACTGAGCCCCACCCATTTATATTCACAGTAATTTATACATTCCCAGTGCAAATACATCACATGTTTAAGACAGGAAACTGATGTGTTCCCACCAGTGTCTACAAAATGTTGCAAACCTTCTGTAACGCGGCAAAGGCTAGCGTGTCAAACCAAACTGATCACATTCCATTATACAAGGTTGCTTTGTCACTCCTTCAAACACAGAGGGACTTCAATTGCAGAGGAAATTAACTGCTTTTCCCTCACACCCAGAGGTCATCTAGACTGACCCAAAACTGTGTATACCATAGGGGTACTAGAGCTCTTTGGCTGAAAATTCCAAATTTCTCAGCAAACTGCAAATCCTAGGATTCCATAGGCTGCAGCCATGGCAGTTAAAGTGGAAGGATTGTGGTATAATTGTGTAGTGTGGAAGAGCCCTGGGAAACAACTCTGCTGTTTCTTCTGATGAGACAAAAGTAACAGTCGGCACATCTATTGCCCCTACAGGCAATGTGCCTGCTCCACAAATATTCTAGAAAGAGAAACCAATCCCGAGGTCATGGAATCTCTGTGCCTTTCCACACTACAGTGTTATAGCGCTATTACTGCACTTTCAACATCCTTTGGAATTCTGGGGTTTGTAGTTTCCTGAGGACAAAAAGATCTCTGGCTGAGTGTTCTCGATGCCCCTGCCTCAACTGCAAACCCCAGGATTCCATAGGAGGTTGAAAGTGGAATCATAGCGCTATAACAGCGTAGTGCGGAAAGGCGCGCTCGTAAAGGAATCAGGATCGCAGCCAGAGATATTCGGCTGCTCAGTCCTCCAAGAGTTAAGTCAACTGAGTTTCTGTTCCTAGAGAGGCAGGAAGAAGCATGCAGGGAGGACAATAGAGGTTGCCCGCATGAAGCCTCTGGAGGACTGGCGAAGGAAAACCTTGGTAGATGCGAGGAAGTCTGGAGGAGGAAGAGAGAAAGGTGCAGTTCTGGGGTGGTTCTTGGTCTTGTATGTGTGTGTCTTCAAGTCATGTCTGGGGCCATTTCTGCACTGGCCTGTTATAGCGCGATGATTCCACTTTCAACATCCTCTGGAATCCTGGGGTTTGCAGTTTCGGGAGGGGCCGGCAGGATTCCAGAGGATGTTGAAAGTGGAATCATCGCGCTATAACAGGCTAGTGCGGAAATGGCCTGACTTATGGCGACCCTAATGTGATCTTATCCCGGGGTATTCTTGGTAGAGTTTGTTCAGAGGGGGCTTGTCCTTGCCCTCCTTTGAGGCTGAGAGAGTGTGATTTGCCCTGGGTCGGCCAGTAGGTTTTCATGGCCGAGTGGGGATTCGAGCCCTGGTCTCCCAGGCCATTTCCGCACTAGACTGTTACAGCGCTATTATTCCACTTTTCAGCGTTCTATGGAATGCTGGGATTTGTAGTTTAACGAGATGCATTTAAGAATTCTCAGCCAGAGAGCTCTTTGACCTCAGGAAACTACAAACCCCAGAATTTCACAGGATGGTGAAAGTGGAATAATAGCACTGTAACATTGTAGTGTGGAAAGGCCCAGAGTTAACTCAGAAGGGAGAGGGTGTAAAAAGCTTTTTTTTAAAAAAGAGGGAAGCTATCCCCAGAGGATCTTAAGGTTATCCACTGTCAAGATGCACCCTGCCTGTTTGCTGTTTTTTGAGTTTTTTCTCCCATTTGGAGCTTCATCCTCAATTCCAGTTCCCCTGCGGAACAGCTTTCTCCCTGGGAGTAGGATGGTATTGTGGCTTTTGTGGGTTAGAAAGGAAGGGAAGCATATCTTGTTTATTTACTTATTTTTAAAATTACTGCCTGATTGGTGCATTAAAAAAAAATCACAGAGTTGAATGATTTCTTCATTGGCTCACTAAAATCTCAGAAATGAAGAGAGCTTTGGAGTTTTTTTTCAGAGCTTACTGAATCACAGGGTAGGAACAGACTGCAAAGACCATCTAGTCTCATCTCCTGCCGTGCAGGAACCCATAGCTTAAAACAGACATTGGCCATTTCCGCACTAGCCTGTTATAGTGCTATGATTCCACTTTCAACATCCTATGGAATTCTGGGGTTTGCAGTTTGGGCAGGGGCCGGCTGGCCCCTCCCGAAACTGCAAACCCCAGGATTCCATAGGATGTTGAAAGTGAAATCATAGCACTATAACAGGCTAGTGCGGAAATGGCCATTCTCAACTGTTTTTCTTGACTGCAGACCCCAGGAACTCTTCTCAAGTTGCAGCCCCCCCCCACAAATAGAGATACAATACAGATAGAAAATTATGTATTATTGAACACCAAGAAAATTTGAATATGCTGACATACTGGACAAAACTTTTAAAAAGACTATATGAAATTAAATGTCTAATGCGTTCCTTGAGCTTGGTGGTGTTCTTCAAGTTCATGATATCGGGCTCCAAATTAGATAATGACAGTTGGAGGTCACTTTTTGTTGCAGTATCAGTATTGTTGAAGAGAGGGAATATCAGTTGTCATATCCAACACCTCCTAGGGTTTGTTCCCCATTGATGCTCCCCCTTGCAGGGTAGGATTCCGGATTATTTTCAAACTCTCTCATTGTTGGTGTCAAGGAAGGCCTTTCTACTTGCAAGTTTGAATGTATATCCCTCAAATGTAGATATCTACAGACCCCTTTTCTGAATCGTATATGTCATTGTGCTCAAGCTCCTGACGTTCTCCATCATATTGTATTGTTCTGCCCACTGTATATAATTCCAAGGAAGAAGTTGTTAAGGAGGTTACTGGAAAGGAATATCTGTTTGGATAGGTTATCAGTGGAATACTTATTGGAAGATCGGAATCCGCATATTACTAGGCTAATGGCCAACTTTCTGGTGGAGGCAACAAACTTATGGCTTAAATTTTCTAAAAATGGTTGTTGAAGTTTTATTGTAAATGTATATGTTGTAGTATGCCTAATAAAGGTTAATCAGAATAAATCAATTCTGTTCTTAGATTTTGTCAAGAAAACTGTCAAACGGAGCGTGTTGGAAGATAATATAAATAGGAGGGAAACTATTGACTCCAGTTAAGGTTGCTGCTTGGGTTGCCAGGGCCCCTGTAAACCTTCGAGGCTCCCCATCTCATAGTTTTCAGTCTGCAACTCCCTTCAGATGTGTCACGGCCACTGTTGAGAATGGCTGTCTTAAAGGACCCCTGAGAAGTGACCGTCCAACTGCAGTTTTAAAAAATTCCAATGAAAAGGAGTCTACTGTCTTCTGATGTGGCCTATTCCGTTGCCAAACTACTATCAGGAAGTTTGCTTTGGGTCTTACTCTTTGGAACACCAGAGAATAAACCGACTGTGCTTTTTACTTGATAGCCCTTGAAATATTTAGATTTGTAGTCTTCTTTTATATAAATTAAACACACTGAAAACCTCAACTGTTCCTCAAGGGCTTGATTTCCAGATCCTTTACCATTTTAGTTTCTCTTCTCTGGACAGGTTCAAACTTGTCAATATCCTCCTTAAACTGTGGTGCCCAGAACTGGGCATAATGTTCCAGGTGAGTAAAGCCAGCACAGTTCGAGGCTGCATCAGCAGGAATATAGTGCCAGATAGAGGGAAGTAATACTCAGGAACACTTTGTTCAGCTTTGGTTAGACCTCATCTGTGTCCAGTTCTGGGCTCCACAGTTCAGGAAGGATATTGAAAAGCTGGAACGTTTCCAGAGGAAGGTAATCAAGAGCTCTGAAAGCCAAGCCCTATGATGAATGGCTTAGGGAGTTCAATATGTTTAGAATCATAAAATTGTAGGGCTAGAGTCCAACCCTTGGCCATGCAGGAATACATCATCAGAGGGAAAGGTAGAGCTGTGTGTAGTGATAGGGCACTTTATCAGACTGGGAAGCTGCCATACCAGTCTAGAAGAAAAGAAGCAGGCCTGGTCACAACCATGCTGTCTCTCTTTAAAATAACCATACTGATAAATAAATAAAATTTGAGTGGAAAGGGCCCTGCAGCTTCAAAGCCATAGAATATGCACATCCATCATATAAAAGATTTCTAGACACTTAGAATCATAGAATCGTAGAGTTGGAAGAGACCACAAGAGCCATTGAATCCAACCCCTTGCCATACAGAAATACACCATCAAAGCATTCTCAACAGATGGCCATCCAATCTCTGTTTAAAAGGGAGCCGTGGTGCCGCAGTGGTTAAATGCCAGTACTGCAAGCCACAAGGTTGTGAGTTCGATCCTGCCGGGCTCCAAGGTTGGCTCAGCCTTCCATCCTTTTGCAGGTCAGTAAAATGAGTACCCAGCTTGTTGGGGGCATGTATAGAAATGTTTCGAAATACATGCTATTTGTAAGTTGTTTGCCGCCTCGATCCATATGGAGAGGCGGGATACAAATAAATAAATAAAAAAAACTTCCAAGAAGGAGATTCCACCACACCCCTAGGCAGCATATTCCGCTGTCAAACTGCTCTTACCATCAGGAAGTTCTTCCTAATGTTTAAGTGGAATCTCTTTTCCTGAAGTATGATTCCATTGCTCTGTGTCCTAGTCTCTGGAGCAGCAGGAAACAGCCTTGCTCCATCCTCCGTATGACATCCCTTCGAATATTTAAACATAGCTGTCATGTTGCCTCTTAACCTTTTCTTCTCCAGGCTAAACACACCCAGCTCCCTACGCCTCTTCTCATAGGGCATAGTTTCCAGGCCTTCTACCATTCTGATCGCCCTCCTCTGAATGACTTCCAGCTTGTCAATATCCTTCTTGAACTGTGGTGCCCAGAACTGGACACAGTATTCCAGGTGGAGTCTGACCAAAGCAGAATAGAGTGGTACTATCACTTCCTTTGACCTAGACACTATACTTCTGTTGATGCAGCCCAGAATCACATTGGCTTTTTTTTAGCTGCCTCATCTTAGCTTAGAGAAGAGAAGATGGAGAAGTGATATGGTAGGTGCCTTTAAGTATCTGAAGGTATGCCATATAGAAGTATTTCATGTGTGGGACTGGCAGCGTTTTTCCTAACGTATCAGGGACTGGTGCCATATTTGTGCCCTGTTTCTTTCATAGAAACTTGTCACAGGCCAGCAGTTGGCTCACAGATCAGCACCAGTCCATGGACCATCACTTTGAATAGGACTGATGCAGAAGATGGAGAAAACTTGTTTTCTGTTGCGCCAGAGATTAGGATGCAAACCAATGGTTTTAAATTGCAAGGAAAGAGAGTCTACCTAAATATGAGGCAGAACTTCCTGATAGTAAGACAGTGAAATACGCTGCCTGGGAATATGGTGAAGTCTATTTCTTTGGAGGTTTTTAAACAGAGGCTGGAGGGCCATCTGTCAGGAATGCTTTGATGATGTTTTCGTGCATGGCAGGGGGTTGGTCTCAGTAACCCTTGTGGTTGTGATTGTGATTCTAAAAGTTGTTCAGTCATGGAATAGACTGCCCTAGAAAGTGATGGATTCTCCTTCTTTGGAAGTGTTTAAACAGAGGTTGGATGGTTATCTTTTCCGGAGAGCTTAAGTTGTGTACAGTAATCTCCCACGCATCTGCGGGGGATATGTTCCAGCACCCCCTGTGGATGCCTGAAACTGTGGATAGTACCAAACCAGCTATATATAATACCCTGCAAAGCTAAATGGCTACTTTTGGTGATGCAGGAAGCTAGAGGGCTACTTCTGGCAGGCAGGCAAAGTGCAAGTTGCAAGACATGGAGCAGGGTGCATGGGTGCCATCCCCTGGGTGCTGGGGGACAGGTTGAAGCAAAGGGTGGGAGGGAGGAAGATGAGTTTGTGAGAGAAGAGCATGGAGGCACCTGGCCGTGGAGGACCCTGGCTGGAAGATCTCTTTGTTTTTCAGTGCTGGCTGTCACTGCCTCTCTATGGTTGTTCAAAAAACTCCTCCTGGTCTCTCCCAGTAGGTGCTACAAGATTCCCAGTTGACCGAAACCACAGAAAGTGAAACTGCAGTTAAAGAGGGGATGACTATATTCCTCCATGATGAGGTTGGATTAGATGGCCCTTGAGGTCCTACATCTCTGTGATTCTATGAAATTAGTCAATCAAAGCCAACTTGGTAGCCTTGTCTAGTGTCTGAAGGGACGTAGATCTCTTATAGGAGTACAGTCTCATGGAAAACATTAAAACAATGAAACCCCAATGTATACTATTATGCATTGCCACTTTGAGAAGCAGGCCTAGAAAACTCCAGTGTTAGATGTTTCTGTTTTCCCTATTCAGTTCTTTCCATCGGCTGCTGAGTACCCTCCGTGAAGACAAAACAGGTCAGCCGTGCTCAGTCCCAGGTTCTCCCCATCTGCTCATGAGTGATGGCAGGAGCTATTGATGGCCTAGCTATGGAATCCTTTCTTTTCCTTACAGACAGAGCAATGGCATTGCAAACACAGCTGCCATCCTACCCCCTTTCCAATGGAGAGGAAAGAGCTTCTGGGCAGCCATCTCGGGTGAGTGAGAGAGGGATCATCTTTGGGACATGCAAGGGGTGGACTGGATGCTTTCCCCTAGGCTAGAAGAAGGTAGGGGAATGAGTCTGAATTCTTTGGAGGCTGCAGGATGTCAGGGTGACCCTAGTTAGTAGGCTATGAACAATAATGCATTTCTCCCATGATGTTTTGTTAATCAGGCCTTGTGGGGTTTCATTGAAAAAGATGGATAAATAAAAAGGGCACTCAACCTGCCCAGATTCCTGTTCTAAACTGGGGGCAAAAATGTATGCATGGAGATGGTGGGCAGGACTCTACATCTGCGTGTAGCTCCACATGTCTAGTTCCACATCCTTCCATTGCCCAGCACCTGTAAAACCCTAGGAGGGGTCCTTGTTGCTGTCGCATACTGGTGGGAAGGGGAAGGAGGGGCAAGTAATCAGACCCTTGAGAACTAGTTTGTCTCAGCTTGGTTGAGGGTGGGGTAAGAAATGAGAGTGTGCTGTGAGATGGAGTGCACCTGCCTTTTCCTTCTTCTAGAGGCCTAGGGCAGCTGGATCTTCATGGCCTGGATTGCCTACCACCTCTCTTCCCTCCCTAATGGTATGAGATGGCCACAGGGGTCCCTTGTGGGGCTTGATGGCTACTGGGTGGTGGGAGGCTTTTTGACGGCACTCAAAGGGAAATGAATACCTCTCTCTGTCGTGTCCAAAAAGGGCCTCATGCATGAATAAGTCACTAACATAATACTGGCTTGTCACTGATCGCTCTCCAGATACTGTTGGGCTACAACTCCCTCATCCTCATGGCCATAATGGGAGGTTATGGGTATTGTAGTTCAACAATATTTGGAGATCTAGATTCACTTTCCCACCCCCATTATAGGGGAATGTATTCAGAAGACATGATTTCTGAGTAGAGAATCATTGTTTCTCCCTCCAGGGGCCAGTGACCTTTGAGGAGGTGGCTGTGTATTTCACCCAGGGAGAGTGGGACCTCCTGGATCCAGGTCAAAGAGCTGTTTACAAGGAGGTCATGCTGGAGAACTACAGAAACGTGACCATTCCAGGTAAAGGAGGCTTTTTCTTTGGATGATCAAAGGTGAGAGGACTAATTTCTTTTCTTAATACTTTTTCATGATACTGTAGGGTTACCAGTGTGGAAATGAACATCCAGTCTATATGCTTTGGTTATACCATTGATGCTGCACTGTGCTTCATTAGATCTTGGCTTTTTTGGGGAAAAGTTTGGAAAATTCTAGCATACTTTTTCCCCGCTCTTGTTCTAGGACAAATGAGGTTTAGATAGGATAGGGTTAATTTTCTTTTGAATGTAAAAGCCCTTCCTGGCCTCACAGCTAAAGTCTCAACTATTGTTCTGTGTTATTTTAAAATGATTGGCTATGGTATCCAGACTGTGCGACCCAGGATACATTCTGGTGTCAGTTACCGGTCATATTAAGAAGACTACATCTCTCTCTCTCTCTCTCTCTCTCTCTCAATCTCTCTCTCTCTTTTCTTTTCCTTTAGCAATCTTGCTTCTAGCAACTCCTCTCTCTATGCTAGCCTTTTCACCAAGAAGTTGATCAGTTTAAAATGAAGATACTATCTTCCCAAATGCTTTTGCTAGTTAGTTAGGATCTAATTTCTCTAATGGATAATGTATTTATAAAGTTTATTAGTAAATCTTTTAAATTTGGAACCTGATCATGCCTGCCTTGTTTTTGCTTTCCAGTCAGCCTCCAATTTAGGGAAGACACACAGAGATTGGGACATGTTTTTTCTGCAACTCTGATAAAAGAAGGCTAATTCACAACAGCTTTAGCTTTCATAGAATTCTCCAAAGGGCTAAAATCTAACCCCCAACAGAAAAAAATGTAAAACTTCAATTTTGGAGATGCAGTGGTTGCAAATTAATCAGTTTTCACTGATGTGAATCAAATGCTTCATCATTCTCCTCCTGCTGCATTCCCACTTTTCTGAACTGGCAAATAGACCCCATCATCATCACCATCATCATCTTCATCATGGGATTTAACTCTGTCTCCTCAGGGGAAAATTCCTCATATGTTTTATAGTTAACCTATGGCATGGCAATGGTCTTCCACCTATATAGATGTAAGAAGAATTTAAACACCATTATGGAGAATAAGTTTTTCAGAAGTCACAATGACTTTAAGCTGTCTCTCAATCAGGACTTTTCTTAAGCTCTTGACTTTGGTGTGAAGTTCAAAGTAGTGGATGAAACTGGAATTCTAGAATATATTCTAGTCACTAGTCTATCCCTTTCTTTGCAAGGTATGCCCAAACCAGACCTCATCTGTTGGCTGGAAGGAGGAAGGGGAGATCTGTTTGTCTGGGGATCCAAAGAAGAGGAGAGACTGACAGGTATCCATGATGATGTGGGGGTGGAATCACTTTTTCTCTGGGAATTCAAAAGGTTCCTTGTTTTTACTGAGGTCACATTGATCTCCCAGGCTATGAATTCTCTTAAAGTACATATGTTTCTCTTCACTATCCCCTGTCATATCCAACTAACTTGACATCATTCTGTCTCCCTTGCCTGATATCTGGGACTGAGGATGACATGACCCCATATTTTCTGGTCCTGTCTATGCCATGTGCTGCACATGTTACTGTTTTTGTAATAACTCTTTGCTAGTTTTTTAAGGTGCTGCAGGACTCTTGAGTTGACATATTTGCAAAGAGTCTCTGTGTTCGATCTGCAGTGGAGATGGTGTGTCTAGGATGGTGTGAGCAAGGCTGTTTTTGAGCAACTGTACTGCAGAAATAGTCCAGCTTGTTGAAAAGCTATACAAGGCTGCATCCCTTCTCTTTCTCTTAAAAAGAAAACAAATATCCTGAAATTCTCATATAGGATTCAAGGAAAAGCAAGAAGAAACCAGTAAAGCTAAACATGGAATTTGTTGGAAATGTGTTGCCTGTCTTCTTGGATTCCCAAGAACCTCAGAACATTGTTTTTCCTTTTTCTCCTTACTTCCATTAACCCTGGCTCCACTTTTAAACAGAAACTGTTCGCAATTGATAAAATAGAAGCTGAAGAGAAATAGAACGGTCTTGCATTGTTGTTGGCAAGGTGCATATAGAGGGGGCTGTTACTGTGTAATACTACATTTTTACCACGATACGGGAAACAATCCAGACCAAGGGTGGGAATGATGCAGCCCTCCAGATATTGTTGAGTTGCTGCTCCCAGTTGCCCTAAGCAGCATGGCTGATGTTGAGAGATGCTGGGAGCTTTGGTTCAGGGACATCTGAAGAGGTGCATATCCCTGCTCTAAACCCTTGATGAGGTTCCTTGCATAGAACATCAGGCCTTGTATAATTTTGTACCATTGTTTCATACCTTGAGTATACATAACCTAGTCACCACAGCAACTATGCCTCTGCCTCTCTCTGCATTTTCATTTCCGTATTCACCAAAAACAGATACAGCTATTTAATGAAGTTAAATATAAACCAGAATGTTCTCTGTAAAGTTGTTTCATCCTTCTGTTCCATGTCCTCTTGTAGGTCTGGCCCCACAAAATAGGATGATTTTAACAATGGATTTTCTTTTCTTCTCTCCCTTCCCTTCCCTTCCCTTCCCTTCCCTTCCCTTCCCTTCCCTTCCCTTCCCAGCATGTGATTGGACAGAGAACAAGAATTCTAAGGTGTCATCTGTGGAGTCATCAGATGAAGACAAACATGAATTGGAAATAAAAGCTTTTGGGAATCACAGTAGATCAAGTAGGCTTGAAGGAAAGCCATCGAAGAACAAGAGAGGGAAACCCACTGCTTTCCATTGTGCTGATCCTCATGAATTCCTGACCTCACAAGATGACAAAGGGAAGAGAAAAAGAAAATGCGCTGTATGTGAGAAAATATTCAGCAGACAGTCAACATTAAACAGACATAGCAGAACCCATACAGGGGAGAAACCGTATCATTGCCTTGAGTGTGGAAAGAGCTTCATTCGAAGTCAGCAACTTAATTTACATGAAAGAATCCACACTGGGGAGAAACCATATCAGTGCCTGGAGTGTGGAAAGACCTTCACTCGAAGTCAGCAACTTCCTTTACATCAAAGAATCCACACTGGGGAAAAACCATATAAATGCCTGGAGTGTGGAAGAAGCTTCATTGAAAAAGGGAAGCTGACTGTACATCAAAGAACACACACAGGAGAGAAACCATATCAGTGCATGGAATGTGGAAAGAGCTTCAGTTTTAGTGGAAGTCTTACTAAACATCAGAGAACTCACACAGGGGAGAAGCCGTATAAATGTATGGAGTGCGGAAAGAGTTTCAGTCAGAGTCAGCACCTTTCCTCACATCAAAAAACACACACAGGCGAAAAACCATACCAGTGTATGGAGTGTGGAAAGAGGTTCAGGCAACGTCGGCATCTTTCCTCACATCAAAGATCCCACACAGGAGAGAAACCATTTAAATGCCTGGAGTGTGGCAAGAGCTTGAGTGATAGTGGAAGCCTTACATATCATATAAGAACCCACACAGGAGAGAAACCATATAAATGCTTGGAATGTGAGAAAAGTTTCTATCAAAGTGTACACCTTACTAGACATCAAAGGACCCACACAAGGGAAAAGCCATATCAATGTATAGTGTGTGGAAACAGTTTCAGTCAGAGTGCACACCTTACTAGGCATCAAAGAATTCACACAGGGGAGAAACCGTATCAATGCATGGAATGTGGAAAGAGTTTCAGTCGGAGTGCACGCCTTAATAGACATCAGAGGACTCATATGAGGGAGAAAACATGTTGAGATGTGGAATGTAGAACTTTGGTATAATTTGAAGTCTTATTTCACATTTTGAAAAAAATACATCTGGGAGAAGCCATGTTAACTGCATAGAATGTTGCTCATTCTTCATTCATCCAGTAACTCTTCCTAAACATCAGAGTAGCGACAAAAGGATCAGATATCTTAAGGATAACTGAAGATGATCAAAAACTCTCCAACTTGCCAGGGTTGCTTGAGTTTGCAGTAACAAGGGAAAATACAGGAGTAGAATGAGTCCCTGTAAACTGTGTGGCCAGTAGATTTGGCCCTGCACATTTGCTAGGGTTTGGGGCACAGGACCCCTGCAAAAGTGGAAAAATCACAAATATCAAAATGTGTCTGTGTGTCTATAGACGGGGGGCCAAGGCAGAGTGGGGAGAGCAGGCACCCAAGGTCCAACCAGGTCAGGGAAAGGAGAGGGAAGGAGATGCTGGCATGGTCGCCCTGTACTTCCTTTCTCTTGATCATCTCCTTCCTTGGGTGTGGAGGGCATTGGGAGGTGGTTTGTGGTGCTGAAAAATTGGGCTGTGAGGCATCATTATTTGGCCAGGCAGCATTGGTTGAAGGAGGAGGTGGGTTTTTAAAGGGCTTAAATGGCCTGATTGGAGCCATTGAGAAGTAGACTTCTCCTAGAAAAGAAATGCCTGAGGTCAGGGAGGCAGGGGTTGGAGAAACTTGCAGATAATCAAATCTATGAAAGTCAAATCTGCAAATGTGGAGGGCCAACTGTACATGTGATTTCAGTTACCCTTGCTGTGATTCATTCCTGTCACTTTTTCTTCTTTGCCTGTCACAGCCCTCCTTTCCTTCTCTTTCTTTCCTTAGCAGCTCTCCTTACAATTGCTGTCCTCTTTCTGTCTCCAGTTGTTTTCCTCTCTTGTCTTGGTCGCCTCTGTTTTGCATGGCTGTCTGTCTGTCTGTGCTTGAGGAGCAATGAACACTGGAAATCATGTATCTGAATCAGCGAAGGAGAAGGAGACTTGGCTCCACATGTTTGTAGATGGAATAAATTTTATTCTTTAAAAAAAAACCCACATATTTTTGGCCTTCTTCAGGGGCAGGAATCCAACAGAAATTTCTGGAGTTGCTATACTGCACTCTTCTTGAAAACTGGACTGGTATGTAACAAAAGGATTGGCTCTGGTTCTCTTCTGCCTTCTTGTTTCCTCAATTTACTACTGTCTGCCCACGCATCATGTTGCTGTCTCTTTTTCTTCCCTGTCTCCCTCAGCCTTGCCTCTGGCCACACAGCAGACCAGAAGCAATGTCTTCATTGCTCTTTCTCTGCATTAGCTCTGTCCCTCTTCTGCTCCTGCTCTTTCTGTTCAGCGGCCTGACAGCCCACTGGTCCAGGTCAGCCATCTTGGCCATGCTTTTGCCTGGTAGACCTTGGGCAGCTACTCAGCTTCCTCATCCATCAGTTCCGGCTCCTCTAGCCTTGAGCAGCCCACCATCATGGCTGTCATTGAAATGATTGGGCCTTTGCCAAGGAGATGAAGGGAAACAAAACAATGGCATTCAAAATTACCTGTGTTTTTCACCATCCACAGTGAGTCTGGGAACATATCGCTAGTGGATATGGGGGACCTACTGTATTATCAAGTATTCTTTCAGTGAGGCCCAGAGGTCCCAGTATGCAATGACTCTCAAAAACTGTTGATGCCCAAGCTGGCATCCAGCCCTTTGGGATAAGAAATGTCAGCAGCAGAGGAAGAGCTAGCTTCAAAACCCAGTAGAGTTGGCATGAAAAGAAGCAGTCTAGAACCTTCAGGCTGAAAGGAAGTGCATGACTGCAGCAGAAGGCTCATCTGGAGTAAACGACTCACATGCTAGGGGTCAAGAAGCTGCAGCTGGATGAAGCTGCAGATATTCCAGTCTGAAGCTGGAGGAGCTGCTGAAGGAACATCTGTAGCTGTGCCTCATAAGCCCTCCTTACAGTCCTTGAATAGTATAGTGTTATGATTGGCTTGGACTTGTTCCTGAGCTGTGTCCAGCTTGGCTTCGGATCAGCCATATTTGGCAAGCCTGCTTTTCCATTGGAACTGCGTGTAAGTTTGTTGTGATCTTGGCTTGGTTCTCAGTCTCTGCCTCTGGATGCTCCCAACCTGAACTGTTGACTAGGTCTTACTATTCTGGAATCAGAACATTTAAGGGGAGTGGAACCTATCCAGGACAGGTCGTTTGCCCAGTTCTTGGATACGGAAACCACAGAGCTTCCATTTTGTCAAGCTGCAGCATCAGCATATGGACCTTCATCCAGCTTTTGGAGAGTGACAGTCAGAAGGCACGAGTTGTGTATAGAGTTTGTCATATTGGGGTTCAATGATCAGAAGAACTTAGGGCTGTGGTCCAAGAGCTGTAAAAGGAAGAAGTGGAATCGTATAAGGGCATGACATAGCAATCCTAGAGTGGGTAACTTGGAGCCTTTCAGCTAGACTCAGCCCTCCCCATTTACTGTGTTGATGAGAGTTGCAATCCAGCAGCTTCTGAAGACGACACACTTCTTCAACCCCGCAATAATCAGTGGGAGTATGACCTGTATGGGATGCACAAACTGGTAACACAGCCAAGTAATTAATATCTTTATTAGGAGTTATGGAAGTACTTAGTAACACCATGTATATTTTGCTGGAGGGTAAGCTACACTGGAAACAATGTGGCTTCATTTCTCTGATCCATCTGCCAATGGTGCTTTTCAGCACGTAGTTGACGCTGTTACTGTTGGAGCTGAACTGTAGGGGATAAGTTCATGGATGCTTGGTGTGGACAAATTCATTGGTTTGAATCCTATTATCAGTTGCAACAAGACCTGCTGAATCAGTGGGGTTTACCTAGGTATTGGCTTGCCTTTCAACAACTGATTATGACTGCTCTGCTGCTTCCCAGTCCATTTCCAAGCACAATTCAAAGGGCTGGTTATGACTGATAAAGTCATAAAGACAAAGTACATTCCCCCAGAACCTCCCCAGGAGTCAAAATTTTTTGCCCCCAAAAGGTATCTAGGGACTTTGGGAGCATTTTTGTTATGACCCGCCCCCCCGGGGTCATTTTAGGCTCGGGGATGCCTTTCTCCCACATTGCCTCCTTCCACAGAATCCACCCCATAGGTCCTTTGGGGGTCATTTACTTAAACCAGCCAGGACTAGCTGCGGGAAAGGAGATTCCACCTGAACCTCAGGAAGAACTTCCTGACAGTCAGGGCTGTCTGGCAGTGGAATATGCTACCTCGGAGTGTAGTGGAGTCTCCTTCCTTGGAGGTTTTGAAGCAGAGGCTGGATGGCCATCTGTCGGGAGTGCTTTGAGGGTGTTCCTGCATGGCAGGGGGTTGGACTGGATGGCCCCTGGGGACTCTTCTAACTCTACATTTCTATGATTCTATGATTCTAGGACTAGACTGTCGATAGTCACCGAAAGGATCTTCTTGCCAGCTGCCCCTAGATTGTGGAATGACCTGCAGGAGGACATTCAACAGCAAAATACACCGTCTAAGTTTTTTTTTAAAAATATATATATATAAAGACCTATCTCCTCTGGCAGGCCTACGCAGTCAATTTTTAACTAGGAATTTTAAACTGTTGTATTTTAAATGGTTTTATTTGTGTTCAGTGTATTTTAATTTATGATGTGTGTTTAGTTTTATTTTAATTAATGTTGTACCCCACCTTGAGCCTTGGGGAGAGGCAGGTAAGAACTAAAAATATTACAGTCATCCCTCCACATTTGCTAGGGTTAGGGGCACAGGACCCCCGTGAATGTGGAAAAACTGTGAATTAGGCCCTCCCAAACCATATTTAACACACAATATAAGTATGATCGCCCTATTCAATCCACTGTGGATTCCTCTGAGGCACCAGGGTTCCTTCACAAGGCAGAAGGGGGGCTGGTGGGGCTGACGGCCACCCCCACTGCTGCCCCACACCATTTTTAAGAGGGACTTAGAAGCCTTGTTCGCAGTTTCTCAGTCTCACAAGACTTGCAGTCCCTATTAAAAAAGGCATAGGGAGGCAGCAGAGGTGACGGCAAATAATCCATGAATAATCAAATCTGCAAAAGTGAAAACTGCAAATGTGGAGGGCTGACTGTATTATTATTTCTTTAAACAGGAAGTAAAGCCAATGTGACTTCAGGTCACTTCATCTTTCTAAAAAAGGCCTCTCCTGGGCCTAAAAACATGGTGAAAATGCCCCTGACTCCCCCTTTTTTTGGTATATTTTTTATTGAAAGTTTATCTCAAAAATAACCTCCTCTCCCTTCCATGCTTAAATCTTCCAATTGAAATTACTTCTTTCCATTCCATTGCAAACATAATTTCCATCTCACAGAGAGAAGAACAGTTACATTATTTCTTCTTTGATTTCTCATACATTTATATCCTTACCCTATCCAATACTCTTTTCCATCCTTTCTCAAAGTTCTGAATAGATTTATTCTTCAAAGAAAATGCTAACTTTTCCATCTCTATTATATCCAGAACTTTTAACTTCCATTCTTCTATATCAATATGTTTCTTTCCTTTCCAATGCTGCACATATGTCAATGTTGCTGCAGTCATTAGATATAATAATATCTTCTGATGACCTCTTATTTCCCTTTGTTGTCCTAGCATAGTTAACAAATAAAGCTCCAGTTTCATTTCAAAATTCAGCTTACAAATTCTTTGGATTTCGTCATGTACCCCCTTCCAAAATTTTTTTTTGCTATCTTACGTGTCCACCACATATGGAAAAAAGACTCCGTCTTTTCATCACACATAATGTCCCTGACACCCTTTAGAGGACTTCTGTCGGGGACTCATGAAGCCCCCTAGCTTCTCACACTTGCCTACCCTTGCTCTTTAGAGTTCAGGTCCAGGCTGTCTGAAGGACTATAGCTTCCTACATGAGCCTCCCTGAACTCTTAAGATCTTCGGAGGGCCCTCCTCTCAGTCCCACCATCTTCACAGGTGGGTTTGGTGGAAACATAGACAGGGCCTTCTTTGTGGCTGCTCCTACACTGTGGAACTCCCTTCCTATACTACTTCCGGTATGGCACTGTGGGTGAGGACCCCAGATATCATTTTGATATCAAACAATTCGGCCTTAGCTTGACCTTTTTCCAGCCACCCCACTCCATGTGTTTGCAAGGTTCTCTGGACAAGCATGGACAGAGTGCAGCTGCTAATGGTTTTACATTCCAGACCCCATTGAGGCCAGCAACTCAAGCCTCGCTCGTACTGGTAGCTTCAGGGAACTTCCCGCCGCAAACCTCACAAGCCGCACGGCTCTGAGCCAAGCCATTCCTTTATGTTGGGCCATCAACGTACCGGCCACGCTATTGTCATCAAGAGCAAATCCAATCATGTAAACTTGACCTTTGCCAAATCCTTTGTCCCACGCTAAAATCTCCTTTGTTCTCACCTGGCTTGCCATAGCTGGTAGGCACAAACTCCCCTATAAAAACCCCTCATTTCTAAATGGTCTTCGGACTACTTTGGACTTCCATCCCGCCTTGCTGCCAGTTGTCTAAGGAAACTCCCCTCAGCTCCCCACGCTGAGCTTTCTTCCCCGGATCCCCACTTCTCTCCAGGACTACGAGACCAGGTGTCGTATTGCCTTTCCTGAAAAAGCTCCTGTTTCTATTTCCCAGTTAGTCAGTTTATGTCTTGTCTTTCGTGTTTCTGGTCTTTAATAAAATATTGTTTGTTGCTTTGAAAACCTTGTCTAGCCGCTCTCTGACCCGCCACTGCATACATAGGGTTAAAGATCCTTGCTAAAGTTACCCTGCCTCTCACTTAGCCAAGAGAGTGCTCCAGCTAATTTTCCCCAATTTGGTTTTTATTTGGCAATTTGGGCACCCCTCCTGGGACCCCCCAACACACAGGGTAACACCTAGAGAGGCCAGACTGGCTCTGTCCGTGCTGTCTTTTTCAGTCAAATGAAAACTTGTGTATCCCAGCAGGCATTTGGGAACTGGCTCCATTATATCAAAGGCTGTTTTACTGTTTTTACTCTGTGCTTTTAAATTAATGTTTTATCTGGTTTTAATGCCATAGAAAATGTAATTTTTTTTTTAGCTTAACTTTTTGTATGTTTTTAGCTGTATCCGTTTTTATTCTGTAAGCTGCCTTGAAATCCCAGTCTTGGGGGATATAAATAAAATGACTGATTGATTTGAAAAGTCTTCTCTAGTTGGGACTTGCTCATGGGATTTAGACTTTAATGTGAATGAAGACGTCTAATAAAGCCAATGTGGTATAGTAGTTGGATGGAGACTGGGGAGATCCAGGTTCAAGTCCTCATGGAACTGAGAAACTTTGTGTGAGCCAGTCACTCTGTGGTGTAGATTAGTGCAATAGTTCTGCATGTGGAACTGTGCTGCAGCTGACCATTCACCAGCTGTGTCTACATCAAGGTAAGTGATGGTACCATTCTATTCTGCTTTGGTCAGACCTCAGCTGGAATACTGTGCCCAGTTGTGGGCACCACAGTTCACGAAGGAGATCGACAAGCTGGAACATGTCCAGAGGGGGGTGACGAAAATGGTAGTAGGCCTGGAAACCTATGCCCTATGAGGAATGGCTTAAGGAGCTGGGTAAGTTTATCCTGGAGAAGAGAAGGTTAAGAGGGGGGCATGATAGCTATATTTAAATATTTGAACGGTTGTCATATGGAGGATGGAGCAACCCTGTTTTCAGCTGCTCCAGAGACAAGGGCATGGAGCAATGGCTTCCAGTTTTAGGAAAAGAGATTCCATCTAAATGTCAGGAAGAACTTCCTGAGGGTAAGAGCAGCTGGACAGTGGAATACACTGTGCCTGGGAGTGTGGTGGAGTCTCCTTCTTTGGAGTTTTTAAAAGACAGCACCTGCTATTTGTTGATGGTCTCCCATCCAAGTACTAACCAGGGCTGATACTACTCAGCTTCCAAGATCAGAAAGGATCTGCCTTTAGAGTATATAGGCCTTTTTAATACTTTTAGGGGGGCAGCATGATGTAATGGTTTTGAGTACTGGACTATGACTCAGGAGACCAGAGTTTATTTCCCTGCTTGGCTATGGAAACCCCCTGGGTGACCTTGAACACATCACATACTCACAGCCCCAGAAAACCTCATGATAGATTTGCCTTAGGGTTGCCTTAAGTTGGAAACGACTTGAAGGCACAGAACACCAATGCTTTTAGAGTATCCCAAATTTTCCAGGCAATTATTCCTTGGATATGTTGTATCTCAGCTGCTGGAACTCAAAGGTCTACTACCAGAGACTCTGGAGGTTCTCTACAGCTGCCATGATTAGTATCCACTAATAATTTCTCCATCCTCTCTCCATGCAATTCACCACACCTTTTGCCAGAAAATTGCAAGTTGGACCAGGCATCATATTAAAAACATTTTTCGTATAATCAATTTGAGTATAAATTTTCACATGAAGCCCCCGGAATTGCATTCATCCTGTGGTTCTTAACCTGGGGTCCAGAAACCTTTAGGGGTCCCAAGAGCACTGACCGGGGGTCCACAAAGCCCTGCTGCTAGATACCAACAGCAGAGGCAACAGGAGGGATACAGCAGTGGGTAGTGTGGGTGTGGGTGCCAAAACTGCTCCCTTGTTTGCAAATGTGGGAGCAGTTTGGGCAGCTGCACACACACAAATACTGCTGCTGCATCCTTGACAAAAGGGATAGGGCAGCAGGTGTGTGTGTATGCATACCCAAATTATGACTCTGGAGACTAGGGTTCTAATTGCTGGTCACGGAAACCCACTGGATGCTCTCAGGCAAGTCACATTCTGTCAGCCTCAAAGAAAGGCAAAGACAACAAATGTTGCCAAGAAAACCCTCATGATAGGTTCTCCTTAGGGTTGCTATGAGTCACTTTTCAAAGAATAGAGACATGATGGCTAGAAAGAACCTCCCTGTTGTTATGGTGGATAAGCCTGAGCCCGGGGCTACAATTATTAATTCACAACATCCAGATTGATATATCCACGTGGCTAATATTAAAAATCATTCCATGTGTCTGACAGGGATGCTGAACAAGCACGTAGACAGGCATGGCCAAACGGCCGCAATTTGGAAAATCCCGGTCTGACCAGTGACTCAATCTGTCACGTAGCCCCCAGGAGCCCTCCAGACACACCAAGCCATCAAGTCAACAAGAGTCCTCAGCCCCGAGATGCCTGCTTGACAGGATTAGCGCTCCTGACAATCAGCCTGTCAAGCGAGGGCAATCTATATACTGCCGAAACCTTTGCCTAACCCCGGCAGAGTTCATCAAAGCCATTTAAAATCCATCAAGCTGGAGATGTCCATCGTTAAGGCTTTGTTTTAGCCCTTCTCTCTATTGTTCTCCCCGGGAAAGGGTTAGCCTCCAGGTACATTTTCCCCTATGAATAGCCCTGACTTTGAGCATTTCTTTGGATCGCTCTTGGCTTCCTCCCCACCTTGCTGCCGCTTTGTTTGCCAAGCTTACTCCTCAGCTTCTATGTACTGAGCCTCACTGCTCCCGACTCTCTGGCTCTATTTCGGCTTCCCGGACGTCTGGATCAGGTAGAGTATCACCCCAAAAACCCTTTTTAAAATCCTCTATCAATTTTCCTCTCTTTATTTTTCTTAGGTCTGTATGAGTGGGTGTGTAAGTGCATAGTGACTTAGGTTTTAAATAAAGAAAATAATTATAAACTAATTATGTCTGGGTTTTGACTCGGCCTGACCCTGTAAAAGTTGGGTACAAGGTCTCACAAGGTTACCTTACCTCTCTTGTGTGCTGGGCACATACTTGGTGCAACTTGGAAATCCCCTTAAAATCGGGGTCAGACTAGGTGTCCTCTCAGGGACCCACAGAAAATTAGGGTAACATCCCCATTAGCCATACTTTGTTGTCGTGTGCCCTCAAGTCACTTGTCACTTACAGCAACCCTACAATGAACCTATCACAGGTTTTGGTTTTTGTTTGCAAGATTTGTTTGGAGGCGGTTGCCTTTGTCTTCCTCTGAGGCTAAGAGAATGTGACTTGACCAATGTCTGAGCAGGGATTTGAATCCTAGTCTCCAGAAGCCTTTAATAAAATATTTAAATATTTAAATATCTAAATCTTGAGTTAAGTCTTTGGAGGTCCCCAGCAACAAATTATATTAAAGAAAAAGTTAATAACCACTGCTAAGAAAGGCTTCTGGGCAATGATGGAAAGGGACAGCAACAGATGGTTGAAGAAGAAAAATTAATGTGCTGGTTTAAGATGTTTAATTTCCTCCATGAAGCTTTGCTTGTTTATTTCTGCATGGCAGGGGGTTGGACTTGCTGGCCGTTGTAGTTTCTTTCAGTTCTATTATTCTCTGATAATGGTTACTGAAATCAGGGGCCCATTTTGAGTACACAGTTTTATTGCTATGATTTCACTTCATCTGCCATGTCTGGAGTTTGTAGTTTGGGGAGGCACTAGAACTCTCTGGGTGAGAATTCTAAATGTCCCTCCTCAAAGAAGAGATTCTAGGGGTCCATAGGAGGCAGCCATGGCAGTTATACTGGAATTATAGTGCTATACATACAGGTATACCTTGGTTAACAAAGTAGATGTGTTCCTGGGTCTCAGTTCTTTAACAGAAAATTTGATATCAGAGGCAGAAATAACAGGGAAAGCATAGGGATAGGTTTCTGCACCAGAACTACTCAATAACTTTATGGTTGTGTGTTTTCTGTGTTACCTTATATACTGTATACAACCCAGCCAAGTCACTATTTATCAAAATAAACTGTAACATTTATTAAGCTAATAATCAGAATAAAGTAGTGTTTCAGATTGCAAATGCAGTTCCAGGCTGATACATTTCTTCAATATAGACAGTTCACTTAGATCTTTAGGCTCACATATAAAGCGCCAGTATCATATAACAACCCTTTGGCTACACTCTCACCAAAGGCTCAATGCCCCCCCTTCGAGGTCACACTCTCTGACCAGGTTCTACTAGGGTTCAGTAACTCTTCTGCCTCTCACGAGGCTTCCACTGAGAACTAACTTTCCCAACACATGTGGCCATTTCCGCACTAGACTGCTATAGCGCTATTATTCCACTTGCAACATCCTACGGAATCCTGGGGTTTGCAGTTTCCTGCAAACCCCAGGATTCCGTAGGATGTTGCAAGTGGAATAATAGCGCTATAACAGTCTAGTGCGGAAATGACAGTCAAACCCTCTGACTGGCTAAGCAACTCTACTCCCTATGTATCCCCAGGTATTTGGCTTTGTATAACTTTTCCTTTCAGTCACTAGCCCCTCCAACACACTACTTTGCTGAGTTTCTCTGCTGAGGTGCTATTCTGGTTGCCTAGTAATCTGCTTCCAGGCTGACTTGGCACTTCAGATGGCCACAAGCCCAGAAATCTGTCACATCAGGATTCAAATCCCCACACAGCAATGGAAACCCACTGGGTAACCTTGGACAAGTCACATACTGTCATCCTCAAAGGCAAACTCCCTCTGAAAAAAATTTATCAAGAAAACCTGTATTATAGGTCTGCAGTAGGGTTGCCATAAGCCAGAAATACTGGAAGACACACAACAAGAATACAATGTGGATAAGCACGCAAATGCATTTTGAACCTTCCAGAAACCGCTAGAAGGCTTCTTCCAAAATGAATCCAGGGAGGATTTTCTTTCAGCAGCCTCTGCTCTTCCTATGACCTCCATTTTGTTGGCCAAACCAAGAGATCTATGATATTTAACATGCTTGGTGGAGCTTATGACACTGTCTTATCTGCCCCTTTGCTCTCTGTTGTGTTGCTCCCACATGGTATGCAAGGAGGCATCTGGGGGCAGTTGCTGTTAGCCTTAGGGATGGCACAAGCAGCTACAGTAGGATCAGCTGGGGTAGAACCCCATTCTTTCCCAGCTCAGACTCTTATGTGCATGGTCTATTGCTCATATGCTGTGGCAATCTGACACTGAGTGTCGTTTCTCCAGCCCTCCCAATGCCAATGCTGCTTGAAAAGTTCCAACTAGAGAGAGAATGAGGAGGGGGAAAAGGAAGTTGGACACCCGTAAAAAGACTTGGTAAAACGCAACTTTTGTGCCAAGAAGCTTTGTTATCAGAGTTATGCCTGTAGTTGTGTAGTGTGATTATTATACCCTAAGTAAAGGTCTGAGCTCCCAGGGCAATCCCCTCAATCTCTGCAATGTATCCTTTTTATAAAATTAAGGAGGTGTTGATCTGGTGGCATCTTGTGGGCTATCAATATGTTCAGGAGAATTTGGTGGACTACATGGCTCTCTCTTCTTTAGTGCAGGGAGGCAAAGCCCAGTGTGCCTCCCTCCCCAGCTTTGGCCATTTCTGCCCTACACTGTTGTAGTGCTATCATTCCATTTTCAACCTCCTGTGGAATTCTGGTGTTTGTAGTTCTACTGATGCCAAAGAGTTCTCTGGCTGAGAATTTTAAAGGCCCCTCCCTAAACTGCAAACCCCAGGATTCCATAGGATGTTGCAAGTGGAATAAGAGCACTATAACAGTCTAGTGTGGGAATGGCCAAAATCAGTTTTAACACTTTAAACAAAGTTGGCCCTCCACATTTGCAATTTTGCCACCTACAGCTTCACAAGTGGGGTATAGGATCCTTCTTATTTCCCATTTCTGAAGCCGGAGGGTTTTTCAGAAGTGGGGAGCAGGATCCTTCTTACTCACCATTACTGAAGCTTTAAAAGCTTTAGAAGGAAGGATCCTTTGTCCTCATGTTATCATGGTTATGATACGTTGGGTGAGAGCACTAGACATCCTTTTGATATCAAATAATTTGGCCTTTGCTTGACCTTTCTCTGCCTCCCTGCTCCACGTGTTTGCAGAGGTCCCCTGGATGAGTACGTACGGGCGCGGCCGTTACTGGTTGTACATTTCAAACCCCATTTAGGCAGGCAATTTAAGTCTCTCCGTTGCTTTAGGGAAAAACCTCCCTGCAAACCGGCTCTGCTCGGCTCGGATCTACACAAAGCCCACAGCCAAGAGCCAAGCCATTTCTTTATGTCAGGCTATTAATGAACTGGCCACGTTATTGTCTTAAGAGTTAAATCCATCATGTAAAACTTGACCTTTGCCAACTCCTTTGTCCAACTCCAAATTTTCTTTGTTCTCACCTAGCATGGCATAGCCTGTAGGTAACATCCACCCTATAAAAGGTTCCCACTTTTGGGACGTCTTCGGGCTACTTTGGACTTCCATCCCACCTTGCTGCCAGTAGTCTGAAGGAACTCCCCTCAGCGAGCCCTGCTGAGCTTTCTTCCCTGGAACTCCGCTTCTCTCCAGGACTACGAGACCAGGTGTCATATTGCCTTTCCCGAAAAACTCTCCGTTTCTATTTCTCAGTTAGTTTATGTCTTCTCTTGCGTGTTTCTTGTCTTTAATAAAATATTATTTGTTGATTTAAAACCTTGTCCAGCCACTCTCTGACCCGACGCTGTATACATAGGGTTAAAGATCTCAGCTAAAGTTACCCTGCCTCTCGTTTAGCTAAGAGAGTGCTCGAGTTAAATTCCCCCAACTTGTGCTTTTATTTGGCTATTTGGGCACCCCTCCCGGGACCCCCAACATACAGGGTAACACTCAAGCCTGTTGCCTAACACATTTGCTGCTCCCCTTTGAGAAATGCAGCCTGTAGTCTAGTGGCGAGTCTTGTCTTCTGCTCTTAGGAAAAGTTTTAGAAGGCTCTTCCAATATGCAGCAGGGACAGGCTGCAGAGCAGACCTCAAGCCTGCCTCATGTCCATTGCCTAATCTATTTGCTGTTCCCCTCTAAGAAATGTGCGCAAATTTTGGGCTTGAGACAGACTGTCATGCAACCAGTAGGCAAAAAGAGATGGAGGTGTTGTTCAAAGTCGTAAGGTTTCTGGATGAATGCATTATGTTACTGAACCAAGGGCAGCAAGTCAGTCACTAAAAATATACAAGTCTCGAGTTGAGTCAGTGCATCGTGTATTGCCGAGTTGAGTCTTGAGTCGAGTCACTGAAGTGATTTAAGTCTGACTTGAGTCTGAGTCAGTCAACTCGCGTCTACATCACTGGTCAATAGTTCACAAGGGCTGAGCAGGACGGGTGATGACAGGGTGACTTGGAGCTGACTTGATGGGATGTAAAAACAAATCTTTGATAGTTGTATAGAAGAAATTGAGCAGGTTTTGTCAGACAATAAAATCTTGAAATGTCCTTTTCTATATAACAGAAGAACCAGAGCCCTACCTCTATTTCACTTGACAAAACTGGCTTGAAGCCATCACCCCAGGTATTCATCCTCCTACCTGGATCTCAATAATGGTCAACCTGGATAAAATTACATATTTTGCATGCAACTCCTTAACTTTTCTTCTACAACCTTCTATTCCTCCCATTCCTGCCCACTTCCACCACTCTTTTCTGCTTTGGTTAGACCCCAACTAGAATATTGTGTCCAGTTTTGGGCATCACAGTTCAGGAAGGAGATTAACAAGCTGGAGTGTGTCCAGAGGAGGGGGACCAAAATGGGAGAAGGCCTGGAAACTACGAAGCCCTGTGAGGAGTGGCTTAGGGAGCTGGGTATGTTTAGAAGAGAAGGTTAAGAGAGGACATGATGGTTATGTCTAAATATTTGAAGGGATGGAATTCCTCACAGCTTTAGCTTTCATAGAGTTCCCCAAGGGCTAACATTCTGGGAAACTTTAACTCCCAACACCTAATGTAGACCAGTGGCCGTATTATTTTGGTGGGTTTGCTGTTGTAAGTGTGACCAGGCCCTCCACCAAACTCAAAATGAAAAGACAGAAACAGCGGTAAAAAAAGACAAGTGGAAGTTTATTAAGACACAAGAAAATAATACAGTCAGCCCTCTGTATCCATGGATTCTGTGTCCACGAATTCAACCAGCCATGGCTTGAAAATATTTTTTAAAAAAATCCAAAAAGCAGACCTTGATTTTTGCCATTTTATACATAAGGGATGGCATTTTACTATGTCGCTGTAGATAACGGGACTTCAGCATCCACGGATTTTCGTATCCATGGGAAGTCCTGGAACAAAACCTCGGGCCCACTGTACACTAATTCTTGAACTACTAAATCATTTACAGCTTTCCTCTGACTGTTCCTATCTCTCTGAAGTTTGTTCCCTGTCTCTGTGTCAGCTTTCCTCTGCCTGACTCTCCTGTCTCTATTCCATCTCTTCCTATATCTGAAATCTGTTTCCTCTCTGTGTGTCAGCTTTTCCCTATTTGCCTTCAGACGGAGACAAGCCTCAGTTTTGTAGCATTTCCTCTCTGCAGGCCCCCCCTTCATAGCATTCCCTTAGCTGGGACTGGCTGCCTTCAGCCAGGCTTGCCCAGCTCTTCCCTTCAGACCCCCTAAACTGTTCCAAGCCCAGGATAGCCCTTTTTACCTATAGGAAATGACCCGTAATTTTATTTTTATTCACTTCCAGTTCAAAAAAAGGGTTCTTCTGGGCCCAGAACAGCCCAAGATGAAACAAAACACTGCAAAATTGTCCGCAAACCTCTGGCGGGGGGTGGGGGGGTGGATTTGGGGGCAACTTTTGAAACATACATGCAGCCTGAAGACTACTTTTGCTACCTGATGTAGATGTCAATAAATACATCTCAATTAATCCTCATTGTTTATCTCCTTCAACAAATCAAAATAAGCTTAGACATGAGCAGAACTTCACAATTCTTGGAGGATTCAAACTTCTATGAGGATTCTCTTTAATAAATTAAGAATTAATGTCTTCCTATCATTCAGACACTTGAATAATTTCATCTCTTGGGGTATTTGAATGCTTGGTAAAGGGTTTCCAGTAGACCCATGTGATCAACGGCATTTACCTACCTGGTGATTCACCATTTGACAGTTGATTGAACAGGTTTACTCTAATTGAGATTGATAGAGTTTGGGACTCATCCCAAGCTGGACCTTTCTTCCGCCTGTGGTCTAAGGGATCTCTTTGCTTGTATCCAAATGGTTTGGAACTCACTCCCCTGAGGATATTGATACCCAGCTAAAGGGAATTAAATACACTTTATTACAACATCGTACAGTTTGTGAGGGCAGAAGTAATTAGCACAAGATAATCTTTCTTGAGAGCCAATGTGGGTGTTGGACGATGACTCTGGAGACCGATTCCCTGCTCAGCCATGAAAACCCACTGGGTGATCTTGGGTGTGTCACACTCTCTCATCCCCAGAAAGCCCCATGATAGAGCCATCTTTGGGTCACCATAAGTTGGAAATGACTTGAAAGCACAAAACAACAACAGTCTATTTCTCCCCGAAGAACTGGCTGGCAGGGAACAGCCAAAGGCTTGACAAAGAGTGGAGGAGAAAGAGAACATTAAAGTTTTTGGGGGAAAGAAATGGCAAATTATCTGTTAGCATAGAGCAGCTGTTCTCAACCTGTGGGTCGCAACCCCTTTGGGGATCGAATGACCCTTTCACAGGGGTCGCCTAAGACCATCAGAAAATACATATTTCTGATGGTCTTAGGCTCCATTCCCTCCTCGGTGGTGGTGCGCAAGCGCGAGTCACGCGCTCGCGTCCTCCTGCCCCCTGTTCAGAAGGGACTGAAATCGCTCCCCTTCTCCACTACCAGGAGAACCTCCTGTCTGACGGGCCAGCTTCGGGGGGTGGTGGTAGCAGCACGAGGGGCAGGCCCCCTCATGGCCACGGCCCCTGCCCCACTCGCCACGGAGGGAGGTGCTGCGGAAGGGCCAGGGGGCTGCAAGGCGGTGCTTTTCCAGGGGGGTGAGCTGCGCCCAGCATAAAAGACAAAGGTGCTGGGATTCCTCCCCCCACCCCAGCCAGGGTCGACACTCTGGAAACTTTTCCCACACTGCCCCCCCAGCGGAAACGAGAGCGAAGCAAAAGCAGAGCCCAGGGGAGTTCTTGGAGTTTTTTCCCGGGGAGACACGCGGCTCCTCTTTCCCTCCCTGTCCGTCCCCCCTCCGTTCCTGGCCAGCGAGGCGGCCTTTGCCGGGCAGGGGAGGGCACTGTAAATAATAAATAAATAATTTTATGGTTGGGGGTCACCACAACATGAGGAACTGTATTAAAGGGTCGTGACATTTGGAAGGTTGAGAACCACTGGCATAGAGCGAGACGGAAGAATAGTTCAGTGGAGAGTTAGGTTTGAGTCTAAAGGAGGGAGAGAGTAGAGGCTTAACAGAGGCAGGAGAGGAGAAAGCGACAGCAGGCAACTTGGCCTCAAGATTCCAATCAGCATTGTAGAACAGGCCCCTAACCACCTGTTATGTGCCAGCCAGTTATAGCACTGTGGTTCCTTTAACTGCCATGGCTGTGTTCTATGGAATCCTGGTGTTTGTAGTTTTTTGAGGCACCAGCATTCTGTGGCTTATAATTCCAAGTACTCCCCACTGCCAAACTGTCAATTCCAAGATGCCACAGGATGGAAACACAGCAGTCAAAGTGGAATCGCAGTCCTATTACTCCGTAGTCTGAAAAGGTCTCCGGCCATAGTCACACAAAGAACATGCTTAACTCTCTCAGATCTGCAGGGCAGGCCAGGAAAGTATAGACATGTCAGCATACATTTTCCTATGGCTTGGTTTGATGGCATTCTTCTTCAAAGTTCCAGTTGGCTTTTTATCCCCACTCAACTCCCTTGATGTATATGCCATGGTTAACTTGCTAAGTTCAGCCATATTGTTCTGGTCCCTCTGCTCCTGGGTTCTGGAGGCTTCTGTCAGTCTCACGTTGCTGTTTGTGCATCTCAGAGAATTTGAGTTGTTTTAGAACTAGAACAGAGCTAATTTCAAGGGCTCCTCTGTTAATTTCCATCTTTCTTAGGCCCTTTTTGCAAGGCATTTTCCATGCGAAAGGGCACCTCAACATTGCGCAAATGTGAGGAGCGGTCCACATGATGCACTCACATTTGCATGATGCTCCAGGGTCTGGCAGGCACTGCTCACACACTTTTGGTGCACGGTCGCACATTGCTCCGGGGCCCTGCACGCACTTGCCATGTGCGTGGAGCCTTGGGAGCTGGGCCAGTCATGCTTCCTGTCTCAGTGCAGCCTGGGAAGGTCCCAGGCTGCATTGCGAAAGGAAGAGGCAGGGCTCTCAGGCAAGCAGGAAGCTTGTGCAGAGCTGAAGAAACCTGGACGCGAGGGCCTCTCACAAGAGGATGTTTGCACGAGCACCGCACCCCAGCGCCAAGAAAAGGTGAGTTGCGGAAAGGGCCTAAGTGCTCACTTTTTTCTTCCTTCTAGCCTGACTATTTAAGAAGAGATTATCTGTTACACTATGTTTCAGGATAAAACAGGAAAGGGAAGAATGAAGGAATCAAGCAGCACCTTTGAGACTAATTCCATTTCCACATGATGGATCTGTGCCTCTTCTGGGACAGGATGGCAGTCGTCGGCAGGTCATGCTTCCACACGATGTCACAGCTGGCCCGCTGCCACCCTGTCCCCAAGCACTGAGCTTGCGCAGTTTTTGCAAAACAGAAAAAATCCATTCTATGCCTGTGATCACGCAGCGCTCCTGTTGCTCTCAGCCATGTGGAAGCCACGGAAGTGCAATAGCGATGGTTCCTTCCATAGTACAGCAAAGGAAAGTGCCTGGCTGTGCTGCCGAAGGAAGCAGTGGCACCACTGCGCTCCCTTCCACATGGAGGTGTGGAAAGGTGCCTTGCTGACGCACTCTCTTCTGGACCTGGGATTGCAGTGCAACGAAGTGGAAGAGCATCGTCATGCAGAAATAGCCTAACTGGTTGATTTCAGCATGTGCTTTCGTATCAGTCTGAAGAAGTGGACCGATACCCATGACAGCTCGTGCTCAGATCAGCCAGTCTCAAATGTGCTACCTGATTCCTTCCTTTTACTTTCCCCTGTTGGTCAGATTGTTGTTTCTCTCTATAGCTGGACTCATTTTTCGTCATCTACATACAAACCCCTCATACAGCATAACTTCCCAAACCCAAATCAGAATTTCAAATGTGATATGCTTTTCACTTTCTGCTAATTCAAGATTGTTTACCTGTTGTAACGTTTTCTGTCAGATTACTTTGTCTGAGTGGAACATCTGCCATATTTCTGGCCTTTAATATATGTAATAGCACCACACACACAGAAAACTAACACAAATGACAAAGCACATTGCAGAATGTGACACCTATTGCACTGATTACAGAAGTGTTGGACAGGGTCTCCTTCCCTCAGCTTTTTACCTCTGACAAAGCTAAAACAATCTGAGTGTTTCTTTTATTGTCAAGTTTTACCTGTTAGGACACATTAACTAATCTCCAGATGTGATAGTGCCAAAGCTTCTTGAGAGACCTCACTGTATTTTGCTGACAAACTGGCTTTCAGCCTCACAGACAGACATGGTCTAGGTCTTATAAAAACTACTTTGTTGATGCTAGTGGAGACAGTTTTATTATTTGGCTTTTTCTGTCTTTGTCTTCACTCTTTGTATAACTGAAGAGGAGCAGGGTCTCTACATGCATCAACTCTCCCTCCAGACTCCCTTAACCACCAACTCAGGCAAATATCTTAAACAAGATGCAGGTTTGTGATTCTATACTATGACTTTTCCTCTTGTGTATGATTTTAAGCATCTTTTCCTAATGAGGATGCCAGTGTGCTTAGAAACCTCATGTACAGTATTTTGTACCTTTTGGTTGGCCTAATAAAGGTATCAGAATAAGTACTGGAAAGCACATATAATAGATCAGCAGGGGAAAAAAAAAGGATTAGGTTCCACGTGCTTATGGTCCAAGTCTATTCTTTAAAAAGCCCAATGCGTTTCAGCCTGTTTACAAATTAATTGGCTGTCTTCAGGGGCATAAATCTGACAGAAATTTCTAGAATTGCTGCTGCACCCTCTACAGCAGGGCTTTCCAAACAGTGTGCTGTGACATGTTAGTGTGTTGCCTGAAGTGTGTAGGTATGTCGTCTACAATCTTGGAAATGTATGTTATTATTTATAAATCATATATTTTAAAAAATATATGAAAGGTTTTCATGAGATATGTTGTATCCCCATGCACTTCGTCATTACAATTTATGTATATGTCCGTATCTCTTATAAGGGGTTAGTTTAATGTTCTGTTTGCTAGTAAAACTGAATTACCGTGTCACGAAATGATGCATGTCTAAAAAGTGTGTCACCAACATGAAAAGTCTGGAAAGCTCTGCTCTATAAGAACTGGACTGATATGCAGCAAAACTTTATGCCCCTGAGGAAGGCCAATTAATTTATAAACAGGCTGAAATGTGTTGGGTCTTTTTAAGGAATAAAGAACATACATGCTCTTCAGTACTTATTTTGATACCTTTATTAGGTCAACCAAAAGGTGCAAAATGCTGGACACTAGGTTTCTAGCAGAAGCTCATGGAACCTGGAACCTAGTCTTTTCCCCCCTCCTAATAAAGGTATCACCATGATGTTATTTTGAATTTTGTTCTAAGTCTTGGCTCATGTACAATATAAAATTGATAAAATTAAAGAATAGAAATATAGGAATACAATAGGAGATCTGCTTTTTTGGGTAACAATGCAGCATCCCAAAATTGAGCACTGACAGATGTAAATCATCTTCAGTGAAGATAGAAACCCTTTCTATACTCCTTTAATTCAAAAGGCTTATCCTGAGTGGGTTCTTGTATGTGAAGTAAGGTGGTGACTTTGACTGAAGCTCTTTCCACATTCCATGCATTTATATGGTTTCTCCCCTGTGTGGGTCCTTTGATGTGATGTAAGGTGTGCATACTGACTGAAGCACTTTCCACATTCCATGCATTTATATGGTTTCTCTCCTGTGTGGATTCTTTGATGTAAAGTAAGGTGTGTTCTCCTCCTAAAGCTTTTTCCACACTCTATGCACTGATATGGTTTCTCATTTGTATGGACGACATGATGTGAAATAAGGCATTGCCTTGAACTGAAACTCATTCTACACTCCATGCATTCATATTGTTTTGGCTCTCTGTGGCTACTCTGATGGGAAATAAGTTGCTGATTTTGACTAAAGCATTTGCCACAGTCCATGCATTTATATGGTTTTATCCCTGTGTGGGTCCTCTGATGTATAGTAAGGTTCCAACTAGCACTGAAACTTTTCCCACACTCCATACATTTGTACTGTTTCTCTTCCATGTGAGTTCTTTGATGTTTGTTGAGGTTTGCACTACTGCTGAAGTTCTTTCCACACTCCATACATTTATATGGTTTTTCCCCTGTATGTGTTCTCTGATGCAAAGTAAGGTGTGTACTCTGCCTAAAGCTCTTTCCACACTCCATGCACTGATACGGTTTCTCTCCTGTGTGGGTTCTCTGATGTGAAATAAGACCGTGCCTCCAACTGAAATTCATCCCACACTCTATGCATTTGTATGTTTTCTCCCCTGTGTGAGTTCTCTGATGTGATTTAAAGTGCGCAACTTGACTGAAGTCCTTTCCACATTCTATGCACTTATATGGTTTCTCTCCGGTGTGGATTCTTTGATGTAAAGTAAGATGCGTACTCCGCCTGAAAAATTTTCCACACTCTGTACACTGATAAGGTTTCTCACCTGTATGGACTGTGTGATGTGAGATGAGGCATTGCCTTGAATTGAAACTCATTCCACACTCAATGCATTCATACATTTCTTGACTTCCATGGCTTCTTTGATGTGAAGTAAGTTGATGACTTTGACTAAAGCCCTTTCCACAATCTATGCATTTATATGGTTTTATCCCTGTATGTTTTCTTTGATGCACAGTAAGGTTCCAGCTCGCACTGAAGCTCTTGCCACACTCCACACATTTATATGGTTTCTCTTCCAGATGAGTTCGCTGATGTTTATTAAGGTTTGCACTACTGCTGAAGCTCTTTCCACACTTCACACATTGATATGGTTTCTCCCCCGTGTGGGTTCTTTGATGCAGAGTAAGATGCGTACTCTGCCTGAAGCTCTTTCCACATTCAGTGCATTGATAAGGTTTTTCCCCTGTGTGGGTTCTTTGATGTGATACAAGACAGTGTCTCCAGCTGAAACTCATCCCACACTCTGCGCATTCATATGTCTTCTTCCCATTGTAAGTTCTCTGAGGTACAGCAAGGAGTTTGCTGTGACTGAAGCTCTTCTTGCCTTCCATATGGTTATAAGTTTTTCCCCTTGTTTGAGTTCTGCAATGTCCACTTAACGAAGGTTGACCTTGGAGTACTTTTGCACACTCTGGAGACATCTTCCATCTCTTTCTTTTGTGATCTTGAGGGACCAGGACTTCATGGGTGTCATTGCACTTAACAGCAAAATACTTTCTCCTCTTATCATTGGACTGATCTCCTATAAGGCTTTGGGGTCCTCTTTGATCCCAAGGAGTGCTATTTTCTGCTTCTTCCTCTCTTGGCAATGTCTCCCCTTCCTCGGAACACTGAAGAAATGGATCTTCATCTTCTTCCAGCCAGGACACCAGATCTGGTTTGGGGATTTCTTTCAAAGAAAGAGACAGCGTAAGTGATTACACAATATACTGGCATTCCCATCTCACCTATTGCTTTGGCTTCCTCCCAAAGATCAAGAACAGGGAAAGGGCAGATCCACCAGTGATGGCCTGACCATTAGGGACAGTGAAACAGCAACCTCAGGAAACTAAATTGGCTAATTGCTACTTTGTTATTATTCCTGCTTTACCGTCAATGATGGATAAAGTCACTTTTCCTGCTTATATTTTCTTGCTGGCTTTGGGTAAAATGTCCCTTGATTCAGATGGCATGCAGTTGCTGCTGCTCCTCAGGCAGGAAAACATCTTGGGCCAGCCCTGCACCTGCAGATCATATTTTTCCCAGGAATTAGATTGGTTTTATGAATTCAGGAGGATCCATGGGGCCCTTACAAACAGATATTTTTTCTACATTAAGGTCAGCTCAGTGGTACCATTCAAGGGAAGACTATTTTTTAAATTGGAATGGATCTCGGCCTGGAGGCCATGCCTCCTCCTCTTCAGCAGAGCCCTCTGCATGAGACCAAGAGCCAATCAGATTCCCACGGTGGCAAATTAGAAGTAAAAAACTGAACATAAGCACAAGCTTGTGCTTCTGTTCCCTTGGACTGGTATTCAGGAGGATTTATTCTGCTTAGAAACATATGCCCAGAAAGAATATGGGAAAAGTTGGGGAAAGTTGCTTTTCCAAATTTTTTTTCAGAAAAATGGATTATAGATTTCTGTAAAAAAATGTTCAAGAAAACGTTTAAGACAAGTCATTCATATATTTACTTCTCTAAAAGCTCCTGTAAAAAGAGGAAGACTTTTAAGTAAGACTTTTATCCATAGGACTAGATCCTAGCAATTCTTGCTCTTGGTTCCTTTTTCGCAGCAATTTTTGAGTCCTTCTGAGTCCTAGGAGAGACATTTTGTTCATTTTACTAATTCTGATGGTTTCTTCTGTTTTTATTGTTTTTTGCCTGCCTTCTCATAAATTGGCAAAGCCAGAGAAGTTCCTTACAATTCAGGTGCTCCTTACAGTTCAGGACACTTTACAGTCAGCCCACCACATTTGTGTGTTTGACTTTCATGGATTTGATTATTTGTAAGTGTCTCCAACCCCTGCCCCATTCACCTGGCAGCACCCCAACTGAAAGGTTACCAAAGCAACGCAAATTGGAGCACTGGGAACCCTTTTTTATAAAAATGCTATTTTATTAAACTCTGTATTTTGGTTTAAAACACTCATTTCCATTTAACAACAGAATTTCAATACTACAGAGAAAAACACTTGATCTTGTTACAATAGCAGGGTACTGCATGTTGCTCTTCAAAAAGGATTTCCCCAAAATCCCATAAGGGTGCGTGGAGGACCCCAATGAGAGGCTGCCTTGTTAGCATATACAATAAAATGAAACCATGGCCATTTCTGCACTACACCGTTACACTGCTATTATTCCACTTTCAACATCCTATGGAATCCTGGGGTTTGCAGTTTAGGGAGGGGCACATAGAATTCTCAGCCAGAGAGCTCTTTGGCCTCAGGAAACTACAAACTCCAGAATTCCCCAGGATGTCAAAAGTGGAATAATAGCATTAATAACAGTATAGTGCAGAAATCGTCTATATTTGTTCAGAATTGTCTTTTGTTTCCAGTCCTTTGGCTCGCTTTAAACTGTGGGTAAGTTTCTTGGGCAGTGCAATTGACCAAACTCTGCCCAATTAAGAATATCTGGACAAATTATTTAATGTCTTCCTGTGTTGGGGCACCGGGAAATGACATCTATAGTGCTCTTGCTGCCACAGGGTGCTTTGAAAGAAGCAGTTGTGGCAAGACCTCAAAGGGTCACTCCAGCTGCATGTGTCCTGTGACTGGGAGAGCACTTCCCAGCATCCCCATCTGCAGCATGTTGGAAAACCCTTTGGTTGTGGTACTGCCAGGCTGGAAAGGTATTAGAAAGGGGGAATGGCATTGTCAGATATAGTTATGATCACCATAGTTACATCTGACGATGTAGGATCTTGGCCAAGATATTATATTATATTATATTATATTATATTATATTATATTATATTTATTATATTATATTTATCCCACCCTTTTCCCAAAATGGGGATGCCAAGTGGCTCACAACTTAAAAGAGCAATACAATTAAAAGCATATAAAAAGTGAATATTAAAATAGAATTAAACTATTTATAGTGGCTGCCCTATACTACCATGGTGCTATTATTCCACTTTCAACTTCCTGTGGAATTCTGGGGTTTATCTCAGCTCTCTGGCTGAGAATTCTATATGCAATTGACCAAACTCTGACCAACCAAATGCATGTGGACAAGTTATTTAGTGTCTAAATTTTAAATGTCCCTCCCTAAACTGCAATCTCCAGGATTCCATAGGAGATTGAAAGTGGAATAATAGCACTATAACAGTATAGTGTGGAAATGGCCAGTATTAAAAAACAGTAAAAGAATAAAATATTTAATGTTCCTAAAGTAACAAGCGGACTGACAAAATCTATTTCTTCCCCTAAAACCACACTGTGGCTTTAAAATTTCCATCAATTTTACGTCTCCAGTTTTCATGCATTTGTCCCAAGCCCCAAATACCTTTTACAGCTATTTAGCTACATTCCTTAGTATGGCTATGTGCCGTAAGAAGAGGTTTCCTCTTCAGTTGAGGAAACATGGAATGCAGCTGGAACAACAAGAACAACAAGGCATTACACTCACCATAGTGAAAGGAGATTGATCTGGAAGAATCTGACTCTGAAAGTGCATCTAAGGCCCTTTTCGCACGGCATTTCCGATGCGAAAGGGCCCCTTCAGTGTCGCGCATATGTGAGGAATGGTCCACACAACGCACTCACATTTGCATGATGCTCCAGGGCCTGACGCAGACCATGCGTGCATTTTTTCATTTTCGGCTTGCAGCTGAAAATGCTGCAGAGTCGTGCATTGCTCTGGGGTCCCGCGCGCACTTACCTTGCGGGCGGAGCCTCGGGAGCCGGGCCGGTTGCGCTTCCTATCTCAGTGCAGCCTGGGAGGTCCCAGGCTGCACTGTGAAAGGAAGAGGCGGGGCTCTCGCGCAAGCAGGAAGCTTGTGCGAAGCCAAAGAAGCAGGGAAGCAAGGGAAGCCTCTCTCTGGAGGCTGCTCGCGCGAGCCCTGCACGCCAGTGTTGCGAAAAGGTAAGGTGCGAAAAGGGTCTTACATTCCATTCCTTTGCCATCTATCAACCAAGGAAAGGGACCCTTACCTGGACAGGCCACACACTTATAGTTCTCCAGCATGACTTCCTTGTAGAGGGTTCTTTGTCCTGGATCCAGGAGATCCCACTCTTCTTGGGTGAAATACACAGCTACTTCCTCAAAGGTCACTGGGCCCTGGAAGGAGAAACCAAGATCTTTACTCAGAAATCATGTCCTCTGCATACATTCCCCTTTTCCAGAGATGACAGAATCGGCTCTCCAAATGTTCTTGGATGGCATTTTCCACCACATTCCACTATTGGTTGTGTTGGCTGGAGAGCTATAGGCCAATAATGTCCAGAGGACCATGTTGTCTATCTCTGCCCTTTAGCCTGAGATAATCTCCAGGTATATACTTTGCTCATTTCCACACTACACTGTTATAGTGCTATTATTCTACTTTCAACCTCCTGTGCAATTCTGGGGTTTGTAGTTTAACTGAGGCCAAAGAGCCCTTTGGCTGAAAATTCTAAAGGCTCCTCCCTCAACTGCAAACCCCAGGATTCTATTGGAGGTTGAAAGCGGAATAATAGCACTAGAACAGTGGGGTGTGGAAATGGCCTTTGTCTTCCAATTTAGACGGAAAGTGATCCCTGAGCAGTTTTGCAGTGAAAACGGCAAAATGATTTATCATCATCATCAAGTTATATCCTGCCTTTGCCCCAATATTGGGAATTACAGCAGCTTGCACAACATTACAATCAGAACAAATGGAAAACATACAAAAACATCAGTAATCTGACATACAAAAGTTGAAGTTTGTTTGTCTGTGTCAGGCGAAGACCTCATATGATTGGCTACCTGTGAAGATTCTATGGAATCCTGGGGTTTGCAGTTTAGGGAGGGGCCTTTAGAATTCTCAGCCAGAGAGCTCTTGTGCTTCAGTCAACTGTGTCTGCCTTGAATAGGCTGGCAGCTATGGAGATGAGGCCTAGCAGCAAGGAGGAGGGCAGTGTATTCTCTCAGGAATCCAACCTCTGTATGTTAATAACTCTGAATACAGATTGGATTGGGGGATATGGGGAAAAGGTACAGATACTGGATAAGATAGTTTGGGGAATTAGAGACACAAGATCTCCAATCTTTCTAACAAGTATTACCTATGAGAAAATAAAATCCTCGACAACGCTGGGTATATATGCTAGTATACACATAAAAATGATTTTAAAAAGAGATTAAATTATAAAATTTAACCACTTACAGGATGTGTGTATATACACATACACACACACAACAAATCACCCTGGATTCAATTCTTAAAATTCTGTTGGACCAGATAATTCCTACACTGGGGCAGACGGACAGCAAAGAGGGAGCCATCCTACTCTTCCTAGGGAAGGAATTCCAAAGTCTGGGAGCAGCTACCAGGAAAAACCTTTCCCTTGTACCTACCAAATGAGTTTGGGAAGGCAGTGGGACCGAGGGAAAGGCAAGATCCTAGACCTGGAGCAGGCTCACTTAAGGAGATATTGCTCTTCCGATATCCTAGATTCAAGCTGCATAGGGCTTTAAAGGTCAGAACCAGTACTTTATGAATTATGCCTGGAAAGTGACTGGTAGCCAGTGGAGCTGTTGGGTTAGGTGAGTTTACATGCCACAGCCTTCTCATTTGGGTCATCCAGATGATCTACAGCCCCCAAAGGAGTTCATACCCACTACCTCCACCCCCATCCACTCAGGCGCATGTCTTGTGTCACCCCAATATGTTGCAACCCTCGAAGCAATTCAGACTCACTCCTTTCACCCTCTGTCAAAACAGAGGGAAGCAGCCCCTCCATTCAACTGCCCCCATCACAGATGATTCCTCCCTTACCTGAAGGGTCTGCACGGCAGGTCTTTCTTCTCCATCAGAAAGAAGGGAGGACTGGGGTTGAGTCTGTGATGCCATTGTTCTGGAAGAGAAAGATTACCTGGGCTGTGATAGCTGTTGGTATCATTCACAGAAAGAGGAGAACCAAGGTCTTGGAACAGCTGAGACATGCTGTTATTCCAGTGTCTATGTGGTTCAGACAGCTCACAGAAAGACCTGCCCCTTGTGTATATTTTTTATTTTTTAATAAAAAAATTATTTTATCAAACACGAACACACCATACGACCAAAAACAATACAAAACAATCTACTATATAAAACAATCTACTATATAAAAGTCAAAGTTTGTATGTTTGTTTGTCTATGTCAGGGGAAGACCTCATATGATTAGCTGCCTGAGAATATTCTATGGAATCCTGGGCTTTGCAGTTTAGGGAGGGGCCTTTAGAATTCTCAGCCAGAGAGCTCATGGGCCTCAATCAACTGTGTCTGCTGGTTGCTATGGAGATGAGGCCTAGCAGCAAGGAGGAGGGCAGTGTATTCTCTCAGGAACCCAGCCTCTGTATGTTAATAACTCTGAATACAGACTGGATTGGGGAATATGGGGGAAAGTCACAGGTACCAGACAAGACAGTTTGGGGAATTAGAGACACAGGATCTCAAATCTTTCTAACAAGTATTACCTATGAGAAAATAAAATCCTAGGCAATGCCAGGTATATACAATAGTAACTAATAAAAAACCTACAATAATAAGGAGACTAAATAGACTAGCAATACATACAACATAACATATCCTAATGAACCATAATCAAACATAACTACAAATAACTAAAAAATTGGTTCCCACACTGTGCCCGTATAATTTAAACAGTTACATCTAAGTATGAAATCAATCCTTTTATACCATCACTATTAGCTACTGCTAATCATTTGTCACTATCACTGTAATATTTGCTTACTTATCTTATTTACTTACTTATCCACTTACTTATTATCTATTTAGTTAATTTCAAAATGTGATCACTATTAACCTAGCCTATATTTTATATGCTTTTATATAATAAAAATCATTCCACAAAATAGCAGTACAAATAATCAATAATCAAGAAAAACAGTAATAAACATCAAGAATAAATAGTAACCATCCAAATAAAGAATAAAAGATAATCTTTTAAAGCAATAATCAAAAGAGCAGTGTATGAAAACAGGCATGTGGGTTTCATGCTCTTATAATAATAATAAACTGTCTTGTTGTTATATGTACTTCAGAGTCTTTATCCATGTTTACCAATGTTGCTCTAATTAATTTTTTTCACCTATTAGCATACTTATATGGATGAGCTGGAACTTTTTAAGATTGCAATTAAATTTTTAATAACTGAGGATGTCTAAGCTTTCACGTTTCAGTTTTAATGGCACAATCAGTGTACTTTACGCTGGAACATATACAATATATTTATTTGTTCTACTGGGACTTGTTCTCAGTTATGTTGAAATCTACCTTCCATCCCAGCCATGGGAGAAAAGGGGGACATAAACCCAATAAAACAAAATAAAAACATAAATTAAATGTTTAGATCTACAGATATAAAAGTGGCTGCTTTGCTTTCTGCTGTAGGCCATTTTAGAAGTCTGCGTGTTTTATCTGAGATAAAGGATATACGATCAATCGTTACAGCCAGGTTTTGGTCTACAGCAGTGGTTCCCATCCTTTGGTTGTCCAGCTATTTTGGACTTCTGCTCCCAGTATCCATCATCATCGGTCATGCTGGTGAAGACTTCTGGGAGATGAAGTACAAAACAGGTGGAGGATCAAAGGTTGAAAACTTCTGATCTATGTTTTCAAAACATCTTTATTTTTTTTTCACAATTAAAACAACATTATTATTGCTATTTCACATGAATTATTTCTTGAATCTTCCAAACTGATCTAGACTTCATTTCCAAAATCTCTTAACATTGTTATATCATTGTACTGCATTTTTCAGCCAAAAAACATCTTTAAAAAAAAAAACAGAAGTAGACATCTTGCAACTTTGTTTTTGCTCTTTCTGCGGGGTGTTTTTCATAGTCCATGTGGCCCCTGGAGGATAGGGGGGGTGGAAACTGGTCCCCAGATCCACTGGAGTTGCGATGCCTGCTTTAACACTTTCTTCCTTACTAACTCAGCAGTCTTTATCTTGAAAGTCAATCATCACCACATCTTGCCAGCTCCATAAATGCACAATAACCAGCTCACCAGGTCAGATTTCGCATCTTTTCCTGTCCCCTAATTTTTGCACTGTCATGTCTAAGCTGTAGCCAAAACAGAAAAATAAATAGCCAATGCAAGTTCTAGGCTGCATCAAAAGATGCAATAAGGCCACTCCATTCTGCTTTGGTTAGGCCTTACTTGGAATATTGTGCCCAGTTCTGGACACAATCTGGATATGGACACCTGCTCATTTTTGTACTGTCACACCTCACCAAGTCTTGAGAAAACTCCAAATCTTGCTCCCTTTCCGAAGTTCTGAAATTTTGGTGAGTCAACGAGGGCATCACTCAACATGGAATTTTATTTTTATTTCACCCAAATCTGCATGGGTTTTGTTTGTTTTAAATGATTTTAACTGGTCTTTCTAACCTGTCAAATGATTTAATATGTTTTTAGTCTTAAACAGAATTTTAAGATTTTTATTTTTTATTATTTTTTATTTATTTGTATCCCGCCTCTCCATATGGATCGAGGCGGCGAACAACTTACAAATAGCATGTATTTCGAAACATTTTCTTTACATGCCCCCAACAAGCTGGGTACTCATTTTACCGACCTGCGGAAGGATGGAAGGCTGAGTCAACCTTGGAGCCCAGCAGGATCGAACTCACAACCTTGTGGCTTGCGGTGCTGGCATTTAACCACTGCGCCACCCTCAACTGAGGGTTGAGTTATAATCTAAGCTTGGAGGGGTGGGAAGTCAATAATAGATTGATTTAATTGGTAGTTTAGTTACCAGTTTAGGTGGTAGCTTGGGAGGTAGTTTTTTAAATTTTTTTATTTTATTTCATTTATCAAGACCAATCACTTACAGAACACAATATAGATTGATAAATTCTTAATTTAAAAAAATGCAAAGCTTGTAATACATTATGATACAGTTATCACCAGATGTTCACCTTCATGTATACCAGAAGGTAAATAAATAAATAAAATACAAAATAATAAATTTCTAACGGCCTTCTAATATTAATTTTATCATTATTATTTTCCAGTTACCAGTCATCTTTCCATTCATTTTTCTTATCCTTCTTCTGTACCTATTACTGATATATTCCCAAAACTTGCTTTCATATAAGAAGTTAGTTTTTAATGACGCATTACCATATATTATCCATAATATATTATCTGTCATGTATTGTTTATTTTGTGTAGCTACGTGGTTTTTTTAAAGTGTGTAGTTTTATTGTATTCTTCTTCTTCGTCATCATCATCATCATATTAAAAAAAGAATAGAAGCTTATTAAACCACTTGATAAGTTAATCATCACCATCATCCTCATATCAAAAAACAGAACAGAAGTTTATTAAACTGCTTGGTAAGTTAAAATGAGACAGGCTAAGATATTACTTTTACAGTTTTAAAGTCTTTATATTGCAGGTTTAAATTGATTTTACTGTACATATCCTGGAAGCCTATATTGATGATATTAAGATTTAAATACATTAAATACATTAATGATGATATTAAGGCGATGATATTAAGATTTAAATATATTAAATACATTAATAATGATATTAAGGGGATGATATTAAGATTTAAATACATTAATAAAAGGCTACTTTTTTTTCTGAAAAGAAGCAGGTGGCTTTCTTCCAACTCCAGCCCACAAAAGCCACACAACTAACCCCCACTCCAAGTGAAACAAAGCAGTTCCTCTCCAAAAGAGAAGACACTCCCCTTGGATAAAACCTCCTATGGGAGGATTGCACAGAACAGGCATGGAAAGGGCTACACTGGATAAATTTGAGATCTATGGGACATTCTTTCCCTATTTTTTCGAAACACTTTATTACTCATGGTGACCCGATCAGGGGGTTCTCTGGGCCTGAGAGAGTGTGACCCACCCAAGGTCACCCAGTGGGTTTCCATGGCCAACCAGGGAATCGAACCCAGAGTCCAATGCGCAAACCACTAGGCAATGCTCCCCCTGGTTAATTTCGGAGAGGATGCAACGATGACCTTGGAAAGGGGAGCTTGCAGGCGTACGATTGCTTCGATCCATCCCTGCTTGTGATTTTGGGATGCCTCTGCTCCTCTCTCCATCCCCCCAAGGAGTTTCTTGGTCTCCCTCCCCCAAATCCCAATCTTAAACCTTTACCTTTTTCTCTCCTTCTGCACAGCTCGCCTCCCCTCCCAGCCTCCAGCGTTTTAACCTTTATTGTCCTCCCTACATCATCTTAAATATTTTTTTTTGTTTCCCTCTAGGAAGCAGAGCTCTGTTCCCTTAACCCTTGGAGGACTGAATTGCTGAAAACATTCCCCTTCCTATCTCTCCCTGCAACTAGACTGCACTCCCTGCACAGGGAGGATGGTATCAATAATAATAATAATAATAATAATAATAATAATAATAATAATAATAATAATAATAATAAAAATTTAAAATATATTTTTGTATCCCGCCTCTCCACACAGATCGAGGCGGCGAACAACATACATTATACATTAAAATACATTAAAAGACATTAAAAACATACCCAATCCTCCCCACCCACCAAGTGGCTGCTGGTATTCATTGCCTCCTGAACCATTTTGTGTTTAAATCTTTTTTTTTTAAGTAGCAATATGAAGAAAAGGGTGAAGAAAAGTATTCAGGATAAGCTGTTATACAAACATTGATTTTAACATTAGCAAAAGAGAACAATAAAGAAAACATTTTTAACCACAACTATTTAAAAAAAAAAACCTAGTATGAAAAACTATAATAAAACTAAGCAAACAGAACCTAAAAATACTAACCAAACAAGCAAAGAAAATAAAATTTTAAGATGTTTTCTCAATTCCTTCCTTATTTCCACTTCTCGCTTGTCAGTCAGTTTGTCACTTATATTTTAATGGCCATTAATAAGTACAAATGTAAACTCCTTTCAAATAACTCTATCTCCAATTAGAGTTTTCGGATATTATGGCTAAATTTGACAATACTTATGGTCAAATGTACACATACAACTTGGGTTATACACTTGTAAGTTCAAATCCTGTAAATGATCTTTCCCTGTAATGTCTGGTTTCTCTTCAGACCATATAAATCCTTCACCACCTGAACTATTTTGGAAAGTCATATTTGTGCCATTTCTGCACTACACTGTTATAGCGCTATTATTCCACTTTCAACTTCTTTATGGAATCCTGGGGTTTAGGGAGTTGAGGGAGGGGCCTTTAGACTTCTCAGCCAGAGAGCTCTTTGGCCTCAGGAAACTGCAAACCCCAGAATTCCCCCCAAGGATGTTGAAAGTGGAATAATAGCACTATAACAGTGTAGTGCAGAAATGGCCTCCAATTGAGGGGGAGGTAGAAATGACGACATTTTGTTTTTCTTTTCAAAAGAAAGTAGGACCCTCAAACTTGCTGGAATCTCCTTAATTTTCTTATTTCCTAGGAGCGCTGCAAGACTCCCAGGTGGCACATGGTTAACCCTAAACCCTAGACTTCATGGCCTCGTTGTGGTGTGCCCTGCAATGAAAAACATTTTTTCTCCAACATTATGGCTGTTTTTAATGTATTTGTGAGTACTGAATTTCTAAAACTACAAACCCCAGAATTCCACAGGAGGTTGAAAGTGGAATAATACCACTATAACAGTATAGTGTGGAAAAGGCTTATGATTCCACTTTATCTGCCATGGCTGAAGATGCAAGTTTGCAGTTTTGAGGTACTCACGGATTCAGCACTGAGGTCCAAGTTTCAGCAAGGGCTAGGAGTACTTTTGCACACTTAAAGCTAGTACCACCTCTGCCTGTTCGTGGAGATCTGCCCCCCACCAAGGTTTCTCATAGTGGTTATCTTAGGTCATTTCCGCACTACCCTGTTATAGTGCTATTATTCCACTTTCAACCTCCTGTGGAATTCTGGGGTTTGTAGTTTACTGAGGTCCAAGAGCTCGCTGACTGAGAAGCCTAAAGGCCGCTCCCTAACCTGCAAACCCCAGGATTCCACAGGAGGTTGAAAGTGGAATAATAGCACTATAACAGTCTAGTGGAGAAATGGCCTAAGACAGACCTATCACAGGGTTTCACAGCCTTGGGGTTATAGGGGCAGCATACTGTTGCTATGGATGGGGATGGGCTATTGAGCTATTTGCCTCACCTGGCTGGCACCGGAAGTGAAACTGCAAATGAAAGGAAGCTGTGGGAACAATAACCATGGCCATAGTAATACACAGACTAAGAGGTGGGGCTGGGAATGCTGATTTTACTATCTCATTTCTGTGGTATAGTGGTTGTCACGTGTCTGAACCAGGGGGATCTGGACCAAGCCAGGGCTATGACACTCAGATCTGCTATAAACTCGCCCTGCTTACAGAATGCAGCAGCCTTCTAAATTTTCCCCCCACTGGTTTCCTCTCCCAGTTTATCGCTCTCTAATGCTTTCCCTAAATCTGTACCCTTGCAGCTATAGGGCAAAGCATGGATTTACTTGTCCAATGACAGTGTCACCGGTGGTAGCGTGTACATCGAATGCAGAGCAAAGAGACACTCTACTGAGACTGCTCTTTACAAAAATATAAACAAATAGTTTTTAACAAACTGTCAAGGGAAAAGGTAGTTGGCAAATTAAAGATTAGCAAACAGTACAACACTAGTATATTAAAACCAGCAAACACTGTCTTCTCTCTCTCCCCCTCTCCCCCTCTCTTTGGCCCTTTTCGCATGGGCCTTTTCTCGCGCGACAGCCCCGTGAGCCTCGCGGAAGTGGGAGCGTCGCTCCGCACGACGCACTCCCACTTCCGCCGGGCTCACGGGGCTGAAGCGGCGCGAGCGCGGGTTTTTTGATTTTCTCTTCGAAGCGAAAATCACCCGCCCTCGCGCAACGCTCCCGGCGCCCACGCGCACTTACCTCTTGTGCGGAGCGTCGGGGAGCCAGCCGGGTCGCGCTTCCTTCCCTCCGCCCCTGCGGAAGGAAGGGACGGGGCGGGGTGCTAGCGCGACAGACGCGACACGTCCTGCTTCGCGCGCGGGGAGCAGACGCGGCAAGCGCCTTTCTCGCGCGCGGGGGGGATGGACGGGACAAGCGCCTTTCTCGCGCATGGGGGGGGGATGGACGGACACGCGAGCCACCGCCACCTCTGGGAGGCTGCTGCTTCCCCGCTCGTTCCTTCGCCTGCGGAAGGAAGGAGGGGGAAGCGGCAGCCTCCCGGAGAAGGCTTCTTGCGCGAGCCGCCCTCCTCCGTCGTGCAAGTGCCGGCGCTGCGAAAAGGGCCTTTCTCTCTCTCACGCTCTCAGATGGACGTCTCTCTCTCTCTCTCTGTCTCTCTCTCTCTCCCCACTCCAATCTCTCTATATAGAACCTAAACTCTGGTTTTCAGTTAAATTTCAGTAACCGCTGCCCCATCTAGCCCCTCCCTCTGGCTAGCCTGGGTTCCAATTGCAACAGCCAATCAATTTAAATCCCCGGGGATGCTAAGGTGCTCTGTTGCTAAGCCCCCCCCCACAAGGTTTGTCACAGAGGTTATCACATTTGCTTCACACCTGAAAGGTCCCTGGTTCAAAACCAAGCAGAAACTGTGAAGCTGGAAATGTCACCATGTGATACTGGAGATGTAGATTCCAGCCTGTTATGATGTATATTCCACTCTGTTATTAATTTTAGCTGTTAATTCATCTTCGCTGACACCACCCATTGAATTCTGAATACCTGGACAGTACAATGGGACTCTGTCCATTACATTTCAATCCCTAAGCTTAAGGATCTCTCTTTTTCTCCAGTCTATCTAGCGTTGGCGTGGGAAGGAGAGAAACGGGGTCTTTTACAGAAAGTATTTATTAAAGGCATGCAAACGAACAAGGCAAATAACACACATGGGAGGCTCCCCCTCCCAGGCACGCTTAGTTACAAGTAGTTACAAAAAGAACAGATATGAAAGCACAGATACATTCTTTAGATCAGCCAGCCTCCAAAATAACAGAAAAGTCCCTAACGTGACGAACTACTTTAGTCTAGTACTCACAGATGTTCATAGCTCAGATGTTCTAAAGGGAGGGCCAGGAGGCGAGGCGAGGCTAGGCCTGCAGCCTGCTACTGGCTCAGAACCCCCCTCCAGGAGGTTCCTTGGTTGTTGTCTCTTTGTTATCCTTTTGTTATCTCCCAGCCACATGGACTCGCAAGAAGTTTTATAACTTCTCCTTGGAAGCATCTGGAAGCATCCTGAAGATGCTCACTTCTTTCCTTTTTGGTTGGTCAAGTCTCACCCTGTGACCTATGATGTTGACCCACATGACCTATGATGCTGACCCACATGACCTATGATGATGACCACACACTAAAATGTAATCTAATCCCAACACCTTATTAATCCTTGGTTTACCTGAAGAGGGAAGTGTCCCCCTTTTAGCTAAGTCTAGATAATGGGAAGCCCCATTATCACAGAAACATTGTCTTTTTTTTCATGAGATGAGGATCTGCCATCCTTTCTTGTCCATTCTGAGATTCATTTTGAGGCCAGGTAGGGTGTATTGACTATCCCAGGCAGCCAAAGTAGCTCAGGTGGGAGAGCGTTAGACTGAAGATCTAAAGGTCCCTGCTTCAATCCCGGGCTTTGGCAGGCCCTGTCTCTTTTTTGCTGTCTCTGCTCTCTTTGATGGCCATTCTCCAACATTACAGTCCTCTTCCCTTGGAGAAGGGAATAAAATAGTTGATAGTGAGGTTTCAAGGATGATGAGGGGGATATTTACCGATCTGGAGAGCAGCAAAGAACCAGCAATGTGGCTTGGACTAGCACCTAAGGACAGTACTTGTTCAGGAATCAGAGTGACAGCATGCCTACCAGCAGAGGAGGTAGTGCATCTGAATGTTCAAAATCAGAGATTTTTATACCCAATTTCTATCAGGAGGGCATGGGTGTGAATGGCTTTCTGGCCAAGTAAACAATGGAGTTTGCATCAAATAGAACGAGGTCTGGAATGGGTTGATGTTCTTAATATTAGGTGACAGAGACCTAATGGACTTCATGATAGCTCTGTAATGATTGGACAGGTGTGGAGACAATGGAGAAATTGACACATTGGTGGGAAGAAGGTTGAAACAATCAGTGGTTTGGTAGGAACTTCCCCATCGCTATTGTCCAAAAGTAGAGTAGTTACAATTTAGCTTAAGCCTATTATCTCTGGAGTTACCTGGTGATTTTTGACTATGACCTGGCTTTGCCTGGAGGGGATCTCTTACCTACTTTGCAGTGCAAGTGTTCAGCCAGCATCTCCCTCTTATTCAGCTTGGCCACACAGTCACATCAGGGTACATTTTATATCAAAGCCAATTAATATATCTTGCCAGTGAAATCATATTTCACCAGTCAAACCATGTCAAGGTGTGGGGGTGTCCAGCCTGGTAACACTGCTATGATTCGGAAGCTTGCTGGCAAAGAGGAACTGGCTGCACACATGGATTGCAAAACTAGATGAGAACAGGACCTTAGGACATGGCTAGGTCATAGTCAGGGAAACTTGGGAAATAATGGACTTGCAGATGTACCTCAGTGATTCAAGTTTAGAAACAACAGTGCCTGAGCTTGCTTCCATGGAATGACGGATTGTCTTTGACCCTCTCCCTTCATCCACAGAGATTCTCCTTTTGTCCCCTCACCTGTCCCACCATTAAAGAGCTATTATGATTTCCATCACTCCTTTGTCACGTAACGCTAAGGCCAGTAGTTCGTTCCAGACCCCATAGTCCACTCTGTGGAATCCATTGTTTATATTTATTTATTTATTTGTTTGTTTGTTTGTTTGTATCCCGCCTCTCCATATGGATTGAGGCGGCGAACAACTTACAAATAGCATGTATTTCGAAACATTTCTATACATGCCCCCAACAAGCTGGGAACTCATTTTACCGACCTGCGGAAGGATGGAAGGCTGAGTCAACCTTGGAGCCGGGCAGGATCGAACTCACAACCTTGTGGCTTGCAGTACTGGCATTTAACCACTGCGCCACCAGGGCTCTGTCAGAGAGCTGTTTACTCTGTCAGAGAGCTGTTAACACCATCCCCCTCCTGGTGGAAAAAGACTATTTAAACCCTGGTTCTAAGCCAGAGAACTCATAGTACTTTTGGCATACTAGCTGTCACTTTGCTGCTCTGATTCCCATTCTGGTATTACCCTTGGATCTTTGGTCTGAGCCACAGCAATTTGTCTCTTCACTTCTGAATAGGTATATATCCTCCACATTTCCCTTAACTCTCACTATCCGATGTGTGTGATTATTAATCCCCCCCCCAATAAAGCCAACAAGCTTACTTTTAAATCTCCAGCTGGCTTTTCCCTGTGCTAGTACTGGAATACCCAGGTATAAAAGATCCTGTTAGGTTACCCCCCTCTCGCAGCCCTCCTCTTCGAGCTAATATTCCCTTCTATTTCATGGAGGCATTGGCACTTTGGATGGACCCTTGAGTCACCCACATTTTGGAGTAACAATAATGTGCTCTACTGGTGGACATATAGCATCCCTATTCTTGGTTGGAATGCTCTTTTATTTTCTTGGATCCTGTGGGAAAGGTTTTTGTTCTAACCTTCTGTTGCCTTTGTCTCCCCCCTTTTTTTTGGCAGTGATTATTATAGTGTCTTTAGACACAATTTGCTGAGCAGTAGCATTCAGGATTCTGAGCCCTTTTCTGTCACCTTTTACTTTTGCTTCTTGTTTGTTCTTAACCATTTGAAGAGCTTCATTTGTCATCCAGTGAGGCTTTTCTTTCTTCTTCTTCTTCTTCTTTTTTTGGACAATGATGAAACTTTTCTTTCTCTTTGGCTGTTTGTGTATGATGCACCAATGATTCCCCCGCCTCCCGCAACAAAGTCTTAAACTTTGAATAGTGCTGCTGTACTGCAGAGGAAGGCTGATATACAGCAGGGAAAAAATGGCTAAAAGTTTTTGTTTTTCCATATAGGAATAAAACCAATGATAATTTCCATCCCTACCATCAATTTACTTTTCTACCTGATGGTTGGGATTCCACACTGTACCCTACAGGACACATTCATTTCAAGTGGAGAATTCTTAGCTGAGAGTAAGAAGGAAGACAGCTTTTTTATCATCTAGTTTCTGTGGTGTAGTGGTTATCACATTCACCTCACACGCGAAAGGTCCCTGGTTCGAAACCAGGCAGAAACATTGCCTTTTTTTCTCATGGGATGATTACAACTTGACATCCCTTCTTGTCCATTCTAAGATTCATTTTCAGGCCACATGGGATGTGCTGGCCCATCCCAGGCAGCCAAAGTAGCTCAGCTGGGAGAGCGTTAGACTGAAGATCTAAAGGTCCCTGGTTCAATCCCGGGCTTTGGCAGGCCTCATCTCTTTTCACAGCTTCTGCTCTCTTTGACGGGAATCCTCCAACACAATAGTCCTCTTCTTTTGGAGAACGCTTACATTAAGATGTACCAAGGGGAGCTCTCTCTTTTGAGGGAGAGGTGAATGTGCAGGCTAAGATTATTTTGAGGCACAAACTGCAGCCCCCTTATCTCTCCTGTGTACTGCTAGGTTTAGCCAACAACACCTCTTAGCTGAACAGCAACCTTATGACTCTCTCTTCTCCTGACCTCTGCATTTCCAACCATGGAAATGGAACAGGAAAAATGCAGGAGGCACTCAAGCATTCAGCAGTCTTAGCACTACAGTCCTGGTTCACACTGACTTGAGCCATCTTGGTTGGGAAGGAAGAAGGCCTTCAGCAAGGGTCTATTTTCTGCCGTGTAGTAGTTATGACATTGGCCTCCTGTGTGAAAGGTCTCTGGTCAGTCATATAGGGACCGGGTGAGGGGGGGTGATGGGGGCAGTTTGCTCTGGGCAGCAATGTTTTTGGGTGTCCCAGCGTGTAGCCATGTCCCTGAATGCCACAGCCATGCTCCCTCATGCCGCAGCCATGGCCCCTCGTGCCGTGGCCATGCCTCCTTGTGACATGGCCACAGCCCTGTGCCGCGGCCATGCCCCCGCACACCATGGCCCAGCCCCCCTTCTGCCCCCCTCACTCCCAGGTCCGCCACTGTCTCTGGTTCAAACTCAGGAAGAAAGATGGCCTTTTTTAATGCGGTGGATTCTTGGCCATCTCTGGGATTATTCTGTGGGCATAGGGGGTCTGCAGGTCTCTCTCCAGAGTTGAAAAGCTGTCTGAAGGGTGCCTTTCCCTGCTCACTTCTGTCCTTCGCTCTTCCCACTGAATGATCAAAAGGCTCCATGACTACCTGTTCTCTTGTTTGATTGGGGGAAACCTTCCTTTTCTGGAACATAATGGCTAATACTTGCTTAGTACCCCAAAGTTCTGTGGCTGGAAAGGGGAGATTATCTTACTTTTTCTAAACATGAAGACTCCAGTCTATGGCCCTTTTTCACAGTGTTTTCAAAGTGAGAGGACCCCTTGAGCGTCGCGTAAATGTGAGAAGCGGTCTGCATGATGCACTCACATTTATGCAACACTCAAGAGCCTGACGCGAAGCGGGCATGGATTTTTTCATTTTTGGCTTCAAGCCGAAAGTGCTCCACGCTCACACATCGCTCAGGGGCCTGGGGCGTACTCACCTGCTGTGTGAAGCCTCCTGAGCCGCGCCAGTCGCGCTTCCTGCCCCAGCGCAGCCTACAACTCCCAGGCTGCACTGTGGAAGGAAGGGGCACGGTGTGGGCGGGGCACTCGTATGAGCAGGAAGGAGCTGCGGAGCTGAAGCAGGAGGCTTGCGAGAGCGTTCCTTCCAAGCCTTCTCATGCGAAAACCCCAACCCAGCAGCATTAAAAGGTAAGGTGTGGAAAGGGCCTATGACAGAGTTGTAGGGGTATGGCTATCCTAAGTGCCACAGCAGCCTAGCAACAGGTTGCCAGACAACCAGAATAGTTGCTCAGGAGTGAAACCCAGCCCCGAAGTGTATGGGAAGGGCTGGTAGCTTAGAGGAAAAGATGCAAAAAGGCAAACACTGATTGTCATTTGGCAGTCTTCAGTGAGAAAGAACTCTAAAGTAAAGTCCCTCAGTCAGCCAGGGGGGTTGTCTGAGAAAGAAGGGTTTAATTCTCAGGAAAGCCTAGAGAGAGAGGCAGAAGAGTAATTACAGAATCTGGTCAGAAAGTGTGACCTAGTTGGGGATGGAGGCTTTGGTGAGAGTGTAACCAAAAGGCTCTTTATGATCCTTGTGCTTATATGAGAGTTTAAAGATTTATGGAAACTGATTAAAAGTACCCTGAAGAATTTTGACCTGCATATGAACTCCAATACTTTATACTGTATGCTATTTTAATAAATATTACAGTTTTTTTAAATAAATACTGACTCAGCTGAGTGGGATACAGTATTTAAAGACACACATAAAACATGCTACATAGAACTATAAAGGGGTTCTAAATAACCCTTGAAAGACCTCACCTTTTTACACCAAGGTGTGGTTATAAAGAGAAAGGCATAATGTATGTGAAGTGTCAGGGCACCTTATCAGGTTGGGGAGCTACTGTACTAATCTGAATGAGAAAGAAGAATCAGGCCCCGTCCCACAGCCAAGGAAAAATAGGAGGAAAACGTGGTTTATAGCCCAAAGCACTTCTACTCTGTCACTCAGCTGGATGGTGGAAAGACAGCCCCAACCATGGAACCTCAGGCCAAGCCAGGCTGAGAGGCGGCACTTTTCCATAACAGTGCTCAGGACATTGATTTTACTTTTTTTTTTTTCCTCAGCCACCAGAGCCAAGAGAGAGTGTGAGCGTCCCGCCCCTGGGATACAGAAAATGTCAGGAAAGCTTGATGTCCAGCAAGTGGCGGTGTGTGGCTTCCATGGCTTCCATACTTAACACCTTCTTTGCCTCAGTTTTTTCCCAGAGGGATACAAGCACTCAACCTGGCGGTTGGGGAGCAGGGGAGGAAGCAGAGGAAATGAGGCACATAATAAGTAGAGAGGTGGTACAGGAATACCTGGCCACATTGGATGAATTCAAGTCTCCAAGGCCAGATGAATTGCATCCTAGGATATTAAAAGAGCTGGCAGAGGTCATTTCAGAACTGCTTGCTATAATCTTTGAGAAATCTTGGAGGACAGGAGAAGTTCCAGCAGACTGGAAGAGAGCAAATGTTATCCCCATCTTCAAGAAGGGAAAAAAAGAGGACCCAAATAATTATCGCCCAGTCAGCCTGACATCAGTACCCAGAAAGATCCTGGAGCAGATCATTAAGCAGTCAGTTTCTAATCACTTAGAAAGCAACGTGGTAATCACGAGAAGTCAACATGGATTTCTCAAAAATAAGTCATGCCAGACTAATCTTATCTCTTTTTATGATAGAGTGCTAGCTTGATAGATGAAGGGAATGCTGTGGATGTAGCATATCTCGATTTCAGTAAGGCCTTCGACAAAGTTCCCCATGACATTCTTGCAACGAAGCTAGTAAAATGTGGGCTGGACAGGGCTACTGTTAGTTGGATTTGTAATTGGTTGACCGACCGAACCCAAAGGGTGATCACCAATGGTTGCTTTTCATCCTGGAGAGGAGTGACTAGTGGGGTGCCACAGGGTTCTGTCCTAGGCCCAGTGCTGCTCAATATTTTTATCAATGACTTGGATGAAGGAATAGAGGGCACGCTCATCAAATTTGCAGATGACACCAAATTGGGAGGGGTTGCTAATGCGCCAGAGGACAGGATCAAAATTCAAAATGACCTGGATAGATTGGAGAGCTGGGCCAGGGCGAACAAAATGAAATTCAACAGAGAGAAATGTAAGGATCTACACTTAGGTAGAAAAAATGGAATACAGAAATATAGGATGGGGGACACGTGGCTGGATAACAGTACATGTGAAAGGGATCTAGGAGTCTTCATAGACCACAAGCTGAACATGAATCAGCAGTGTGATGCGGCAGCCAAGAAAGCCAATGCAGTTCTCGGCTGCATCAAGAGGAGTATGGTGTCTAGATCGAGGGAGGTACTGGTACCACTCTACTCTGCTTTGGTTAGACCCCATCTTGAATACTGGGTCCAGTTCTGGGCACCCCAATTCAAGAAGGATATTGACAAGCTGGAGCAAGTCCAGAGGAGGGCAACCAAAATGGTAAGAGGCCTGGAAGCCATGCCCTATGAGGATAGACTTAGAGAGCTGGGTATGTTTAGTCTGCAGAAGAGGAAGTTAAGAGGGGACATGATAGCCATGTTTAAATATTTGAAGGGATGCCACGTAGAGGAAGGAGGGGGCTTGTTTTCTGCTGCTGCAGAGACCAGGACAAGGAGCAATGGATTCAAGCTGCAGGAAAGGAGATTCCACCTGAACCTCAGGAAGAACTTCCTGCCAGTCAGGGCTGTCTGGCAATGGAATCTGCTGCCTCGGGGTGTAGTGGAGTCTCCTTCCTTGGAGGTTTTTAAGCAGAGGCTTGATGGCCATCTGTCAGGATTGATTTGAGGGTGTTCCTGCATGGCAGGGGGTTGGACTGGATGGCCTGTGTGGTCTCTTCCAACTCTACATTTCTATGATTCTATGATTCTATGTCATTGGGGTGGTGATTTTATTCTGGATTTTATTCTGAACTTTAAAGTAGCTGTTGAAGGTGCTTAGCTCCATCCTCAACAGCTTCAGTCGAGCAGTGAATCTATTCTGGGTTTCAATCTGAACTGCAAAGGATGTATTCAAGGTAGCAAACCCCTTTACCCCCTGTAGAATTCCACCCCACAATCCTCTGCATTCTCAGCAGGCTCGCTTTGAGGTGGAGACTGGGCATCTCATCTTGCCCTTTCTGAGACTAACTTTGGAGATGCAAGGGGTGCTATGGCTAGAGTGTGGAATGTTATTTTTTAAGAAGCAGCTAGTTACATCACCTTTTGCTCAGAGCACCAAGCAGATCATTAGTTTGCTTCTGCTACTGCAGGCGCATTACTCACTCCTAATACGTTACTGAAGATTGCATTACAACTTTGGGGAGTCAAGATGACCTCGGAGGCAGCAGCGTTGCTTGAGCCTCTCCAGCTAATATGATTTATTTCTCTCTTCCAGCCCAACTGTTTTTAGCCTAACAGTTTTATTATTTTATTGTTTTATTATTGCTTCTACTGCCTTTCAAACTCCTTGTTTGTGTTTTTGTAGTGCTGCTGCATCACTGAATATCTCTGTTTTAACGGCAAACACAACAAGGTTGTAAGTTGTTGCTTCCTGATAAGGGAACTAATTAAACAGCTGATCCTGAGCACTTTGTAGTTTCCCAGTGTGTGAGGATTTTCCGAATATATGTTACTTTTCCTGGTGTCGGCCCTTTTCACATGGCATTTCGGATGTGAAAGGGCCCCTTGAGCGTCACGCAAATATGAGGAGCAGTCCACACAATGCACTCACATTTGCGCGACTCTCCAGGGCCTGACATGGACCGCGCATGCATTTTTTCATTTTTGGCTTGAAGCTGAAAATGCTGCATGGTCGCGCATTGCTCTGGGGCCCCGCACGCACTTACCTTGTGTGCGGAGCCTCAGGAGCCGGGCTGGTCGCACTTCCTGTCTCAGTGCAGCCTGGGAAGGTCCCAGGCTGCACTGTGAAAGGAAGAGGCGAGGCTCTCGCGTGAGCAGGAAGCTCGTGCGGAGCCGAAGGACCCTGGACATGAGAGCCTCTCTCCGAAGGCTGCTCGTGCAAGCACTGCACCCCAGCACTGAAACTGGGTGATTTGCGGAAAGGGTGGTCATCATCCCATTGAAAAATACAGGAAAATGTTCTCTGTTTACCTTGTATATGTGATCCTCATAATTCTGACTGAACTGCCCTGCCTGGACTCTTCCCTCTGATTTCCAAGGCTCAACATAGCAGCCCCTACAGCTCCAACCATGCACTGCATGCGGATGCTTCAGGCAGGCCATCAAAAAGTGTCCCTCCCTCAATCCCTTTTCCTTCTCCAATTCCATCTCCCCAATTCCTTCTCTCTTCCTCCTCTGCAGCTTGTACCAGAGCTCCTCAGGTGTGCAGAAAATCTCCTCCTCCTCTAACACCTTCCTCATGGCTTACAGAAGTCCAGATAGTCCAAGCGCATCTCCTCTGCCAGTCTGGCAATACAGCCCTTCCCACCTTCCATGCATGGATACTGAGCCTCTCTTTTTCTTTTTGACAGAAGCAGCACTTGCTTTCATTTGGACAGAACAGAGAAAGGCAAGAACACCCCCCTAGTAATTACATTGTTTGAATGCCATTAAGCAAGCAATGTCGTTAGAACATAAAATTTAAACAGGTTTGAAACATATTTAATACATATTCAGAAGACTAAAAGGACAGCACATTTCATAAAAGACACTTCATTCTCAAGCTGTAACAGCTGAAAGCTTGTTTAAAAAATTGATCTTTGCCTGCTGGTGAAAAGAAAAGAAACAGAGAGGGGGCCACCCAAGTCTCCTGTGGGAGGGGATTCATGTCCTGGGAGCAGCCACCAAGAAGGCCCTCTTCTGTGTTCTCAGCAGACAGCCCTGTGACAATGTTAGAGCTATGAGAAAATCCTTCTCCAAAGACCTTTAAAACCAGGCATTCTTGTACATAAAAGCAAGCTCATCTATAATCGTGAATAGTATTTTTCACTTTTATTCCAGCAAGGTTTCTAGTGCTGTAATGTAACATCAATTTAAACATCAATTTAGAATTAATGGAACAGAAGTAACGGTACCACTAAATTCTTCATTGGTTAGACCTCATTTGGAATACTGTGTCCAGTTCTGGGCACCTCAATTCAAGAAGGATATCAACAAGCTGGAGCGTTTTCAGAGGAAGTCGACCAAAATGGTGAAGGGTCTGGAAGCCATGCACTGTGAGGAACGCCTTAGGGAGCTGGGTATGTTTAGTCTCCAGAAGAGAAGGTTAAGAGGGGACATGATAGCCATGTTTAAATATATGAAAGGGTGTCATGTCGAGGAGGGAGCGGGCTTGTTTTCCACTGCTCCAGAGACTAGGACAAGGAGCAATGGATTCAAGCTGCAGGAAAGGTGATTCCACCTGAGCCTTAGGAAGAACTTCCTGGCAGTCAGAGCTGTCTAGCAGTGGAATAGGCTGCTTGGGAGTGTGGTGGAGTCTCCTTCTTTGGGATTTTTAAACAGATGCTGGATGGCCATCTGTTGGGAGTGCT